>CM020044.1:7377500-7606276 GCA_009769605.1 Bucorvus abyssinicus | reverse complement strand
ATTCCTTAAACAAGTAATAAAAAGTTCTTAAGACACACAAGTAAATTGGGCAATAGGCAGGTATCTTTAATTACAATTTTAGCCTTAACAATTGTTCTTGAGTCAGCTGTACAGTATTATTACTATAAGAAAACCAGCCTGTTTTAAAATCCTATGTCACAGTGCAATTGATTAATGTAAAAAGAGATTATCCAGCAGACAAAAGCTTAACAGTACTAAGGAGAGCAGTCAGCATGTATATACCTATGTTTGCCACATTCCCAGTATAAAACAAATGACTCGTTATAAGGTATCTCTGTTGTGCCTGGATTCTGATTTTCTATGAGTCATTTCTTGATTTACTGAAATAGAGTAAGACGAGTAAGAGAGTCAAATTATAGGGAAAAAAGTCTGCAAGCTGTGTAACGTCCAACACTGTTACAGAGAATGATTATTCAACTTCTTTGTGCTCTTTACTGGCTTTGAATTTCACAACATCTCTTCTACAGGGAGGAGTTTTATAAAAACCTCATGAATAAAACCAAGGTCAGTCTTCAGTACCACATAGACCATAACAGTCTTTCTCCTTTCTGATTACCCTTCTCTATTGAATTTGTATTTATCTATAACTGCAAAACTCCATCACATGTAACACTGTAAAGGCATACAGCATGTCTTCTAATGAAGGGGATAAAAGCGGTTTTCTATTACCACCACATTAAGTCGGATTGGATTTTGCATTATGAATTATCATCTTATTACACATATTGCTAAACAGGAATGTAATGTTCCATTTAGATGTAACTGAGCTGGACTGTGGGTGAATTTTAAGCATTTGAATAACGGAAGAGAAGGGTGAAAGAGGAGGAAGGAGCATATGTGATGTTTTTAGTTTTTTAGCTTGTCTTCAAAGTATAGCATCCTACAGTTGTCATATGAAGTTTTTCACTCAGAGAAGTAAAAAGCTATGCAGTACATTTGACTGTAGCTGTCAACAGGGACAGTTTGAAAAAACCTTAATTGCAACATTCAGAAAAATAATAGCAACAGTGTCCCACAGAGAAGTGTCAAACATGAGAGTTCTCTGGCTGTGCAAGGACCGACCACATACGGATCCAGTTCTAAAGCAGTATAAAACTATACTACAGAGATACATTCTTAAGGCTGGAGCTTTTCCTCGAGACTCATTTCTTTCTAAGTTGTTTAGAATATAAGGATTATCAATAAAATATCAAGTAAGTTATCTGCTCAAGATGAGAACTAATGCATAAATGGAAGTGCTAAGGTTGTAGATTTATAGTATTTAGTTGAAGATAAGCTGGTGTGAAAAGTAAATTTTTAAAGTAAGAGTTAATAATTTATCTTTGCTTTGATTTGTAAAATCTTTGTCTATTTGTGTTTCAGCTGTTCTTTGTTACATAACTGTTCCCCATGGTCTACGAAAATCAGGTTCAGTCTGAGGTTAAATTGTACCTTGTCAAAGCAGGGACGTGACCCAGTAAGAACGACTTGGATGACTCCATTTGTTTTCCTGCTTTGTAAATCTTTTGACTCTGTGTACATGCATGCGTAGGAAGAGGATAGCAGATGTGAGGAAAGGTCAGGGACACTGTGAAGTCTGTCAGGCTTTCCTTTTACTTCCAGGAGATTTAAATGCCTCCTTAATGCAGATACATAAATACGTTCCTCAGTGAACATTAATGTTGCTTATTTTAAGCAAAGTATAAACTAGAAAAGAAAGGAAACATGCGCATACCAAATGACATCCAAATCCAGTATTGACCCATTGTCAGTATAGTACTCAACTGAGAAGAAGGTCCCCTCACATATAGAAATATCTTCTGTATCCATATCAAAGAACCACATATGTGAAACAACATTGGAACTGGAAAACTGAATTGGTGTGACTGCACATGTGTAACATATGTGAATATATATACCATATATATACAAAAGATCATCCTTACCACTAATGCAAAACCATATATGTACGAGTAGGGAGTTTATTAATTACATTATCTAGATGAAGAAAATAAATATTATTGATTCTTTTCCTATTCTGGAGTTAGGGTGTGAATTGTCCCAGGTTACTAGGGGAGTCAGTGATATAATAAAGTGTCCCCTACACGGTCCGTACAATACCAGGCAAGAGATCTGATTGATCCCAGTTATAGCTCAGGACATCCTGTCACAGCTTTTTTGCTTACAGTGCAAAGGATAACTAGAAAATTTTCCCTCTGAATCAAACCTGCCATCAGTTCCATCATGTAGAAATGGAAGGCATGAATTCTAAAGAAGTGTGGCCGGGAGGTCAAGGAGGTGATTCTCCCCCTCTACTCTGCTCTTGTGAGACCCCACCCGCAGTGTGTGTTCAGCTCTGGGGCTCCCAGCACAACAAGGACATGGGACCTGCTCAAGTGAGTCAGAGGAGACCAGCAAGATGATCAGGGGGCTGGAGCACCTTCTCTGTAAGGACAGGCTGAGAGAGTTGGGGTTGTTCAGCCGGGAGGAGGCTCTGGGGAGACCTTATAGCAGCCTTCCAGTACCTAAAGGGGTCCTACAGGAAAGATGGGAGGGACAAGGGTAATGGTTTCAAACTGATAAGAGGGTAGATTTAGATTAGATATTAGGAAGAAGTTCTTCACTGTGAGGGTGGTGAGGCACTGGACCAGGGTGCCCAGAGAAGTTGTGAATGCTCCATCCCTGGAAGTGTTCAAAGCCAGGTTGGACAGGGCTTTGAGCAACCTGGACTAGTGGAAGGTGTCCCTGCCCATGACAAGGGGGTTGGAACTCGATGATCTTTAAGGTCCCTTCCAACCCAAACCATTCTGTGATTGTATAGACTCCCTCATTCTTCTCTTCCTCCTAAAAAAGTGAGTTAGACGTTCCTTGATGCTAGCTGTTGTAATGTACAACAGCTCTACATGCCTTACCTGCCATTGCTACAAATTTGGGGGTGATAGAACAGTTTTACAGTTTCCTATAAATGCCTACAATGGAAATGGATGGTGGAGACAAGTCCTCTTTTTAAAGGAATCTTTCATACCTGCTTGTGTTTTTAAAAAAACAAGTCTCTCTCCTGTGTACATTGAGATTACAGTAAAATTTGTTTTAAAAATTTAGGTCTCTTCAACTTCTAGTGCTTGATGGAATGACTCTCTCTTTCTCTCCTTGCCTCTATGATTACATATTACTCACAAAGCACCATCTATATAAGAGGCATTTGCTTAAATACAAAGATTTTCCTTGACCAAATGATTTCATACTCTAGAAGAGTGTCTCTTCCAATGTGGTTTAAAAATGATCATTAACATCTTAGCTGGAAATTACATTATCTACTGAGAAATCTTGGCTTCTGTTACTCATTCAGCATTGCACATTCTGATTTACATTGATATAATAATGGCATTTACCATTTATGGAGTTCTTTGCATTGCATTGGAGGATGCAGTTTTAGTAAAGCTAAATTACAAAGTTTTGCTAAAGCACTAGAGAACAGAGAAAAAAATTGCTTCTTCGTGGGTGTACATGTTTCATTAGATTTTAGTAAAGTAAACCGTGTTGAGTTTGACATTATAACAAATGGTAATCCTTTGAACAGTTGAAGTTACTGTGTTCTATTAACTATAAACAAGGGATAACTGATTGTTTTTCCATTAAAGGTGGGTTAGCTGAGGCTGTAATGGAGTACCTGATATTTAAGATCAATGCTACCATAGATTAACTGTATCACATCTTGAGAGACATTGTGAAGGATTCCCAGTACTTAGTTTCTCCAGATGTGCCACATTCTGATGACAAGTACCACAGGAAACTTATCCATGGGCTGAGCCTGCAGCTCCTACCCTAGGCCACCTCACAGGAAAAAAAGCCAAGATTAACTTTGTCTAAAGCATGTCCCAAGGTGACTGGCTGCTGTGCCTCTTGCTCTCTTGGTTCTCTTTGATTCCTATTTGTTACCTTCTGTAGTTAAAGCTTTACAAGGACCTTCAATTAAAGAAGAAGAAGAAAAAAAAGCCATGCAATTGATTACCTTTATTCTGGTGTCAAAAGCTTTCCAGTGTCAATATTTATTTTCATGTTTCCATGTTGTTTTAGACTGTTTCTGTACATCTGGCAAAAACAGGGTGCCAGTGGGTCTTTTGGAACTGGATATTGTCTGATGCTTTTCTCTCTCTGGTTCTGGTTTGTGCGTACCTTAACCATAGTTTCCTGTTTCAGACTTGCATTACACAGCTTGGAAAGCAGCTTGTCTGGCCGGCTCACTGGCTGAAAAGCAGTGATACTTGCTGTCTAGCAGTTGGCGAGTCACCTCAAGATACCTGTTCTGGAAACAACAGGAAAACGTTGTTATTATTGTATCCTTCGAACAGAAGACTGGTACCAAACAAATGTTTGCGTGGTGCTATCTTTTGTGCTAGTGCGAGAAGGCAAAAATGTGCTTACACATGGACAGTGAGTAGGAGAGATACTGCCATAGACTACAACTGGATATAGGCAGTTGAGGAGGCAATGTTTCAGAGGGAAGAGGGAAGGGACATTGGATAGTTAGTCATGAAACACATGACATAGAGCCCAAAGTTAACAAAATAATGTTCTCATGTTCTGAGGTTAAGCACACCTCACTTGGAGTGGTTACACACACCCTGTACTGCATAGCCACAGGCATGAATGTCAGGAAAAAACTAATTCAGGGAGAAAAGTTGTTTATTCAGCAGTCATTTGATTTGAGTGTAGAGGCCACCAGCATAAATTAATGAAAGCAATTTACATATGTAATAAAGAACATAGTATGAGATTCCCATTGTTAAAAGGAGTGTAATGTACTACTGAGGCTTTTAGTGTGAAAGAAAGGCATCAGAAGCAATTCTGAAACATATAAAGCTGACTGACTGTGTACAATGCTCCCCCAAAAAGAGCCACATGAGAAAACAAGGCATCAGTAAAGGGTATTGTAAAAAATATTAAAGCAGCATACTAACAGAAATCCCGCTGTGCATTGGTCCAATATTGACAAAGGGCTTATGGTCCAGAATTACATTCAAGCAGTAAAACTTCAGGACTGCCTTGCAAGGAAGTGCTCTTAAAGAAGTAATCTTTCTAATTTCAGATACATTAAACCCCTCCAAAAAACTTTTTCAGGTGGTGAATTCGGGTATTATTCAGATAGCGAGTTATACTCCAAAAGCATTCATAACTGCATGAAGCAAAATGGACTTTTCTTTGACATGAGAAATGGCTACATTTCCACAAGAAAAACTATATAAAAATAAAATCAGAAAGTTCCATTCACTTCATTCATTTTTTGTGTTCCCAGGTCACCTTATAATGCAATTAACACAGTGCCAGTTGTTGACAGAGATTCATAAAAATTAGCTCCATTATTTATTTCTTATAATGTTGGTATAGATACATACTAGAAAAAAGTGTTAAAGCCTAAAAAAGGCTTAAAGTTTTCAGGTTTTAATGTATTACGAAATACAAATCAGATATACATTGTCTAATATGTAAGATTTTGTAATCATATTAAGAACTCTAGCTTCACGCCAATACTCAATCTATAATTAATTTTTAGCAAAGCAACGTAATGTCTATATTAATATTTTAATACAGTAAGTGCTTGAAGAGACAAAGGAATGTAATTTTGGTAGACAAAGATACAAAGACAGTACAGTCGCTGGCCAGATCTTAGCTCCCCTTGGGGTGCCGATTTTGTACCCCATTAAGCACAGCCTTAATCATTTTCCCTCTGGAGAAAGGCACTTAAACTCAACCTAAACGTTAAGATAACACTTTTGTGTTTTTATCAAGCATCGTTCCTCTTCCAAATTTTGAGTCATTCCAGCATGGGATTATCTGGCTAGTGAAGTAATGAATCTGTTTCCCGGCAGTAGGAGAGGAGCTAATAGCCAGGTTCACCTAGACCCCATATTAGTGCAGTTCTACCCCACCTTCCCTCACCCCCAATTTGATTTTACAGTAGTGAAATTTGGCCACAGCTGAAATTTAATCACCTACTCTTAAGACCAAGATGAGACTTAGGCAAGGCAAGGCAAGATGGTAGATTTGATGGCCTTTGTACTGCCAGGAAACTTGTGCAAGGGACTGGAAGTAGCAGTAGTAGCCACATTGGAGGAGCCACATACCTGCCATTTATATTTTACTTACAGCTTGAGTACCAACTCAGAACATGCCATAGTTGAGTGACTCAAAAGAGTGCTGCAGGAGTGCTTAGGACAAGATGAGCATGTTACAGTTATGGCTGGTCTGCATAAAATTTGAGAAAAACTGAACTGTAGAATTCAGTCTGTTGTGTAAACCAAAAATTGCCTTGAGCAAAAAAACCTGGAATAACTTTCACATTAGGCAGCTTAAGCTATAATTTAGCAAAGGTAAAATTAATGTAATCCTAGCATCCTTTAAAAAAAACGGGAATTAATATTGTTTGAGAAAATAAAAATTGAATCAATATTGCACCTACAAAATTAATGGTATTCCCACAAATAAGATCAGCCAAAGGCAGCATGTATGTCTTAATCAGGGAACACAAAAGCAAGAGCTCTGGGGGGAACCTGGAGTGGTTGTCTAGGAAACAAGAACAAAAAAAATCCAGTCTATGAATACTGCTGGTAACAAGCAGTCAAGGTTCACACAGACAGTGCAACTTGGCAAGGGGACGTTCTGAGAATTAGAATCTTTTCTGAGAATTCCTAAATAACATGAAGTTTTTGATATGTCACGTAATTTAGACAAGCAGGTGTGATTCAACAGGCAAAAAACCCTGCAGCATTGTAGATACTCAGCCAGTCACCACACCGTGCATGCAGATTTTGCATTGTTATGAATGGCTGATTTTTCTAACTGTCTTCACATCCCCAGGTGAATAAACACTGATGAGTGTCTGACACTGACATATTTATTGTAGGTGTTAAGTCTGTGCATGGTACTTGTAAGACAATATTGAAGGCCAGCACATAGTATTGTACTTTCCCAGTTGTAACAGGTTGGTGGGATGAGGTACTGGCAAAGCATTATTAAAATGTATGTATTTGATTGTTTTTTAACTTCATGCACAGCTTTCTGCAGATCAATCTGGAATGTCAGGCAACTGCGACACATCCTTTTGTATCGGATGCCTTAGGGTTTGTTCCGATCAATTACTGGTTTTACTTGTGAAAGGCAAATTGAAAGTTCATGAACAAAAATTGAATCTACAAATTATCTTACCATCCTGAATATCTGCAGTGCCCAGGCGTCAGCATTAAAGGATTAATTGCCTGGTCAAACAGGAAGCAGCAGGGTGTTTGGGTTGGGTTTTTCCTCTCCAATTTGCAGCAGGACAGTCTTATAGAAAGTAGAGAATTTGAAAGTTTTATCGATTGCAACAATTTTCCTGCCATCTTCCTTGACAGGTATTTTAGATTAAGGATACCAATGTACCTGAAAAGAGTCTTTTGACTGTAGTCGAGCACCAGTAAGCGATGTAATATACAGACACAGCGAGTGGTGTTCTCTGAACAGCAGGTGCGAGTGTTATCTCCGCGGCCCGGGAGGAAGGGCGGTTACCGTAAGGGGTGATCAGCAATGCCAGCTCCCTGACATGCAGGCACCTATTAAGCAGGGCTGATCTCTGAGTGCAGCCACAGCAGCAGAGATCTATCGCTCCCGCGGCTCTTCCCGCTCCCCGTGGTAGAAGTTCGGGGGAGCCCTGAGGCGGTCCCGCCCGCCCACAGGCGGCGTGCGGCCGAGCGCGCGCACTGAAGGGCGAGCTCTTTCCCGCCCGGGCTCCGCGGGCGGCCGAGCCCGCCCTCAGGTGTGCGGGGAGGCTCGTGTGCCCTTCAGCCGCTCTCGTTTCCAGCCAAAATCAGAATTCCAGGCTTTGTCAACAAGCTTTCCTCCCTGCACAAAGCATCTGCCACCTTCTTCCCAGCCGAGGGTTTTTCTCCTCTGAAAGGTCGCCTCAGCTGCCAGCCACCTCCGCTGGCTGCCGATCAAGGTTTCTGTGGAAACTTTTCCTTGTTCATCAGTCTAAAGTCTTCCCATGCTTTCTGCCGCAGGGTGCCCTTCTCTAGCAATCTTCTCTGTATTAAAACGAGTGATTTTCGCCCCTGCTTGAGCCCCTGCTCCGCCCAGCAGCACTTAACAGTGATGGGCAGCACCTTCCACACTACGCTGCCCGCCCCGCGCACCCCGCCTCGGCGCGGCCGCGGTGGCCGCAAACGGTGGCAGGGGCGGACGTGGTACGCTACGCACTGAGCTGGGGGAAGCGGGCGGCCGCGGGGAGGCTGGAGACTGTGCCCTGTGCGTGTGTGAGTACCACCCGAAAAGATGGCTTAAAGCTGGTTCCGAGACTCCCTCCGCACAGCGCCTTGCAGACGTCGTGGAGGCGCGGGGGGGTGCCCGTGTTTCCCTCCCAACTGGGCTGCTGTCACCCCAGCAGTGCCCAGGTTTCTCTCAGAGGTGGCCCGGAGTTGTCCCGGGGTCGCCCGGGTTTTTCTCACAAATACCTGTTTCCACTCCCCGCTGTCGGCCGGGCGGTTTCTAGAACCGTCTTCGGGCGGCGCTGAGGGCCCGGCCGCGCTCTGGGCGCCTCAGCGGCCCCTGGCGCCTGCCTGCTGCCCGCGCTGCTCCCCCCGACCGCCTCTGCCCGCCAGGACAGTAACAGGAATTATTTTTTTTAAAAAAGAGCTTTTAGCGATGGCTCGTGTGTTGCCTTAGCGTGACCCCACCATGGGGTGTAGCGCTATACATGGGAAAACACGTTTTGGGAAGCAATGAAGCGATGGTGATCGGTGCATGTTCTGTCCTGTCCCGTCCCCAGCGTGCTGCGGCTGGCCAGGGTGGACAGCTGTTTGGCGTCAGAAAAAGGCACCAGATGTTTAGTGCTGGTCTATTCAGTGGGAAATGCCACGAGGATCCTCACTGCTCAGCCCTTCACAGTGTTTCCCTTACAGTTGTCTTGCTGCTTTGTTCTTCCTTTGCAAACTGAGGAACTCGTGAATTAATAGAAGAGAAGGTGTCAAAATTTAAATGATTTTTTTGCTAGTATTTACTCGACTTGCAACACTTGTCACTGAGGGAAGTAGTATAGTTACTCATAAAAGAGAAATCCTGTGACTTTTTATGTGGGAATTAGTGAGGCAGGAGGTTCTGTAGGAAACTGCAGTGTTCACCACCTCAGGAAGATCGACAGTTTCACCCTTTGTACCTAAGCTGTGGTGAGTCCTCTACTTTCACTATTAATGCCAGTAGCTGATTTGCAAAGGGTTCATCTCTTTTTACAAAAGTCCATAGGAAAATGCTTGAATTAACTTCATAGTTAACTCTTCAAACTTAAAATTTGTGCTACTGATGGAAACCCTCAAAGAGCTTGAAAACAATCCAAAACTTTTAGCTTTTCAAAATGAAGTTAGAAACCCTTGTCTTTTCTCTTTCTGTCCAGCCTATGTTATAGACTGGATGCTCTTTTGTCTTTGAGTGTATTCATTTCTACCTTGGTACTTTATTTCAGCAGCACTCACCTGCCAAATTCATCTAAAATGAAGTTTGCAACCATGTATTTGAAGTTTCCAGGCCTCAGAAAGACTTGATTTGTGGTCCAGACAGGATTTAATTCAGTTAGCATTTTTAAGGTAACAGGTTGTGTAACAGCCCTTCATAATTCTTTAGCCAATTTATCTTATCTGCTTGCCAACTACCTATCATATGTGGTTTCAGTAGCACCCCATTGAGCTGGTAAATACAATTGTCCTCAGCTTTGATAGAATAGAGAAAGACAAACGGATATGAATAACTTTCCTGGTTGAGGTAAGAGTAGGGTCTTTATGTTTCAGTTGCATTAATGTAGTATGATCAGCATTACAAAAAAAGCCCACTAACACTGTGGATACAGAGCAAGTCATTGGCAGGCAAGGGAAAGAACTTATTAATACCATTTCCTAATCCTTCACTCTAGCCACTAAGCCCTGTTGTCATTAAGGTCTCAAAAATAGCGTGTATTGTTATTCCTAAACTGTGACAGTGTGCTGTTATTGAAGGTTTACATCACCTGTTGTAATGTATTATGGAAGTTGGTGACAAAGCAGAATTCCTTAAAGGAATGACAAGCTATCATGCGAAGCCTGCTTTGTTTACAGTGTCCATGAGTCAGTGGACTGATGGCAATACCACTTGTTGGAAGTTTTAAGTGGAAAAGGCTAAAAATAAAACAAGTCTCGAGCTTCCCAGTCATACACAAGGAAAGCACTATCTGGTAATACGAAATTATATAGTTATGTAAGCAAATCATTTTTTGCATGGCTTTGGAAGCAGTTTTGCCCCCTGTTGTCAATTGTATACCTGTTTCATTATTTGGACCAGTGAAACAGGTAAACGTACACTTGGTCTGTAAATTTCTATAGGAGAAATACTGGGGGAAGTCTGACTCTGACCTTCTTCCATTGTGAAGGGGTTTGAGCAGCTTCTGTCTTTGAAAAAGGAATACAGAATTCCTCTGAATGTGAAGAGAAAGAAAAATAGTCTCTGTTCAGACTATGAGGAGTTAATTAATTCTCAAAACATGTCAGAGAACAGAACTCTCCAGTGTCTGCAGAAAAATGGTGTAAGACATCTTTCATAGCTTGCTATTTTCAAGTGATCTGTAGCATAATAGCTGTGGAGCAGAAGACTCCTGTGTGGTTCTGGTTTCTGGTGTCTGTTAGTAGTGGTGAGTTAAAAAAAACCCCCACCAAACCAAACAAACAAGAATCCCCCATTCCTGTGCTAATTAGTGAGCGGCATACTGCAAACCAGCAAGATAGCTATGGCTGTTTAAGATCAGAAAAAAGTGTGGTGAGCATGCAGAACAGTCAGATAGGGAGATAACCCTCACACGAGACTAAATATTGCATTTAGAAAAGACACAGTGAGTACAGTATTACTCTGCTGCTTTTAGACGTGGGAGGATAATTCATCTATTATGATTCAGGGTGCAGAGGCAGTTGGAGGCCATATTTTCCCATTCAGTATCGATGGGGTGTATTTGTACACATTCGTTCTGAGTGTTTTGGATCATTATAGCTATGCCTCTTGTGAAGTGTAGGTGTTTGCGTTCCTGACTTTCACAGAGCTGTGAGGGCTTGGAAAAAACCAGTCTCTGAGCTAGCTTGTGTTGAATGTGCATGTCTACGGCTTTCTTTAGCAGCACCAAGAATCTTTGCCAAGCTCTTGGGTAATGAATGAGCTTAATGAAAGCAGAGGATATAAAGGTTAAATAGAAGAAGGAAGGTAGATCAATGCATGTTTCTTGAAGGCTTGCTGTAGGGAAGTTCAGGGATTCAAGCATTAATCATTGGGTTTTGTACGTATTTATCATGGGCAATTATTGGGTACATCACTGCTACCTTTGAAGTGCTGTGTCCTCTCTCATCCTTCACAATAACCCAAGACTATGTTTGTTTTCTTCCTCATTCTCCTGTGTGAAGATAAAGGTTGTGCCTTTCCTATAAAGATCTTGAAAAGGGTAATTTTCCCCTCTGGTTTTCCTTCTGTGCCACTGAATTAGAGACGCTGGGATGACTCCTCTGTGGAAGGGACAGCTCCACCTCTTATGTCCACACTTTTGATACATAGAAAATCCACTTTTCTGTTTATCTGGTTGCTTTAGGAGGTTTCTTTAGTGTTTGACAGTGAAGCGTTGTTTTCCTCATGAGAGGACCCAACGTAATCTTTTGGCCGCAGTGAAAAAGAAGGAGAACAGTGCTGTAAAACATGCAGAGCAGCCATCATAGCCTCATGGTGGGTGTTTCCCTGATTGCTGAGAGTCAACAGCACAATTCAGGATCATTGACTGGAGCCCAGGTGATTTTTCAAACTGGTTCTGAAGTTACCTACTGTGAATTTAAAAAAGATAGGGCACAAAGAGAAGCAGACCTGCTGTCTAGATGTACATAGGCCATGGAAACCAGGAACTGTAATTACATTTAGTGGTTTTTCCAGGTTCTTTAGCTTTTAGTTATTGAGATGAGTAATTGAAGAAATCTCTAGACTTTCATCCTTGTGTAGGGTTTATCTTCCAAGTGTTTGGAGTCAGTGTGAATGGGATTTCACGACTGTCTGTTGTTAGCCTTTGGGCACCCTATTTCTTAGACGTTTCATTCTTGCTGTGGTTAGTTGTAGTGGAGATTTGAGTCTCCTTCCTCTTTGCTGTCTCTTCTGTAGAGCTTTGATGGCTGTTTCTGCAGTGCTTTGTCACTTTGTCTTTTCTTACACTAGGAATATTGTCCAGGCAGTTCTGGAATAGCTAATACTGATTTAATATGGACACTGTTGATAATGGACATCTTGGTTACATAGATTATCTGATCATAAAGCTGCAGAACAGAAATACTTACATATTATTTCTTACAAAAGAAGGTCAGGTCTTCACAGGGTTCTTTTAACACATGTACACACTTCCAAATATTAGGTTTTCTAAACTGTGAAATGTACAGGGTAGTAGGCTTGCCATTAGCTCTATTTGCTTGTTTTCAACAAATAGCAAACTAAATATTAAACTGGAAACGGCAAACAAAAATTGTGAGGGAGAATATGTGATACAAATTTTGGCTTCTGGGGAGATGGAAGGAAGAAGGGAAGAAAATAAAATACACAGATTTCCCGAATGTACATTTAATCTCCTTCTTGTCTGTTTGAATGTATTATAGAATGTAAATCTCTATTACCTCGTATACCTTCACTTTTCCATCTGCTTGCTTTTTATGAAACATGCTGGATTCAAATTAAGTGTAAGCTTTCTGACTCCTCTAATCTCTTATTTTATATTTACATATAAACAGTAAGTATACAGACCCAAAAGGAATGCAAATATTGCATTTATGCCATAATTAGTATTAAGACATTTAAGAAAAAGGGAAAATGGATTTACAGTTTGCTATAAAACATTGTATTGAAACAGCTATTTATCATTATAGATATTAACTCAAAGTTGAAGACAGCTGAGTGGTGTTTTTGGAGATTGCATACTAGGGATGAAAAGAAATAAGTCTCCCCTATGACAAAAAATTATCTGTCTTGCTTTGTACTGTAGACTACTGAGATACCAAATTGGATTTGTTTATTCATCTGTGTAGTAGTTACACTGTAAAATGTTCTAATCCATTTCACAGACCCATTAGTAACAACAAACTGTTTAATAGTACAAGTCAGACTGTCACACAGTTCTGTTGTGCTAAGAACAGTGTAGGGTCAAGGAAACTCTTGATGTATTCTTATTTCCATAGTCTTTAAATGCTTTGCAAGTTTATATAAGACTTACTTGGGTTTTCCTTGTTTTAAAAAGAATCTCATCCTCAACTTCATGTTCCCTTACAAATTTCTTCTAAGATGAAGTAACAAAAATTAGTTGTCTCCCTCAAGGAATTTCCTTTCAGTTAAAAAAACCCTCTTACAGCAATTACTTTTGAAAATTTTTTTCACAGGGCTTGTTAGCTGTACAGAAATCTGAGTAGCTCTGGTAATCCTATGAGGATTGTGTTTCATGTCTTAGACTTTCCAAACTTCACTGCCTGGGATAGACCTTTTAGACTTTGCATCTTGTAACATTTTTGTAGTGAAGTGTACTGGGAAAACATTCTTGCAAGATACATTTCTTTTATGCAACTTCAGTACATGCTTACTGGTGAGTCTGCTAGATAATTTGGTTGTGTA
This sequence comes from Bucorvus abyssinicus, assembly GCA_009769605.1. NCBI lineage: Eukaryota > Metazoa > Chordata > Aves > Bucerotiformes > Bucorvidae > Bucorvus > Bucorvus abyssinicus. The sequence goes on along the minus strand of CM020044.1, from coordinate 7,592,611 downwards.
GATCCGCCATCTGGGGATAATGGCACCCTGCAGTGGGAAGAGAGATGCTAACACCCTACTGTTCGTCGTTTCTCTGTCCATTCCTTTGGAGAGCTGTTGTTGATCATAACACCAATAGTGGTAAAAATGCACAGAGGATCTTGCTGGGTGACTATGCAGTAGCATCCCTGTAGTCTTTGTTTTCCATTTGTGCCATTGAGGTCTTGTTTCTCGTGGCAGTTGTGTTAGGATTTGACTGGGAGAATCTTACGGTGAACTGTACTGCCCTTGTGTTTTTCTTAAGTGTCTGCATGTCCCCCTCTCCCACATGAATTCTTACGGGAGAAATGGCTTCACTGTTCATTGAATCTCTAACTTCATTTTTCTGGAAAGCATATTTGACATGTAGCGGAGTTTGCCTGTAACAGCTAAGCGAGCTCTGCCTCAGGATGAGGGGAGGGAGAGAATCATTCCGTTCTGATCTTAGCATTACCTGCAGGCTTCACATTGACGTTTTTGTTTGAGGTGGAAAGGGACCACCTGCATCTGTTAATTTGATGACAAGGTTTGACTGCTGCAGATGGGGTCAACAGAATTTGACCTAGGAGCGTATGTGTGAAAGATGATACAGTCTAGTGCCTATTCTTTGGGCAAACTGCTTTACCATGTGATGAACACTCAGCTAGTCACTTTTGATACGTGTTGCCGCGAGTGACCTAGGACTTTTTTTTTTGTTTCTGTTCCTTTTATAATCAGGCAGGCAGAAACATTTGCTTTGATCAGTCATCATTCTATTTTCTTCTTCCTTTACCCCCAGGTACCAGCTTTTATCATTTCCCACAGCTCCATGCATACAAACACTATAAACAAGTAGTAAAGTGTCTGAGTCATCAGATATAGTTCCATGGGGAGTCCTGCAGAAGAGAAGTAGATCCTGATTTTTGCTGCTGTTGATGTGCTTATGTTAAGAATCCCATGACGCTGATCTGGTACTCATTTATAAGAAAAAAATTCATAACCAGATGAAGAAGTTCAGGAAAATCAGAGCATTTGTAATTTTCTGGTGGGTCTTGTGTGTCTACTAGACAACAGATACATATATAGCAGTAACTCTTTCCTCTTGGGTTTTAAAGCAAAAGTGGGAATTAACTGCCATCATTAACAACTAATAAAATTGCCTATTTATTATATTATGCCAGTGAAGAGTAGGACTGTGAATAAGCTAATGTTATAACTGACGAGATGTTTTCTGGCTGTGCCTTACATAGAATCTTATTGCTGTGACAGTTGTGGGTTTGATGCCTTTCCTATTGCTGCATTTTCAAATAGTTTCTTCCAGGGAAGCATCCTTAAAGAATTCCCTCCAGATTTAATAGCTCTTGCTGTAACACAAATTATGTGTTATAGGTAGAGTTGGGCCTTTGCCAGTGCAGAGTGAAATCTATGGAGGACTGTCAGAGTCTGGCTTGATATTGCAAGTGTGTGCAAGCAGGCACTGGGGAGCATTGTTGAACTGTACTAATGAATATATGGACCATAGCTGTTTGTTTACAACCTGAGCCAGGAATTTAGCTGGGAGAGCAGTAAGGAATATTGTACCTTATAATAATAAGTAGCTTATTGATTGTTACAAGAGTTAAATGGGGATAGCGGAAGGAAGACAAGAAGGATATATACTGAGATAACTCTCAAGATTTCTAGTTTGCGCTGTTTAAATTCCTGGTAGTAAAAAGACAGCATTGACTTTAGGATCGTTGTTAATGAAACATGGTAAAATGCAAAAGACAGGAAGGAGTGAAATGCAGATCTAAAAGTAACAATCTCAAATATTATATTGGCCCACATATTTAATCTTTAATGAGGTGATAAAAAATTAAGGCTTTTGAAATGTATTACTGTGAAACCATACATTTGTGATACAGCTCAGTAAAAAGAAGTTTTTATATACATTTCAAAATTTTATCTATGTTAGTACTTGTACATCAAGTTGGTACTACTGTCAGTGCTATACAGCTTTTGTATTTTTAAAATCTGTATGTTTGCAAAGCAACTAATTTTTGTTGATGTGTAGTACTCCTAGACTAATTATACTTCATTTGAATAAATACCTCAACCTTCTTGACTCCTGAGTGCACAACTTCTAAGAATAGACATAGCACAAGTACTACATTACATTAGAAAGAGGCTGAGCTTGACATGGCTAAAGAAACTTTTTAAAATATACGTATAGCCCTGCATTATTAGCTAGGAATGTGTTCCTCTCAGTACAGGTCTCAAGATAAGTTTGATTAGGCAGAAGAAATCCTAGCTGGTATTCAGTTGATGCTTATCTTCCAAGGGAAACCTGATGATACTGTAAGAGCATCTTGAAAGCATCTCTGGAGTTAAGACTTTAGTAAAACAGCAATGGAATTTATCCATCATGCCAGATTTCAAAAATAAGAAGTGGAAAGAAGTCCAAAACCACAATTAGTAGTATCTAAAGAGTAAGTGTATGATATGCCTTGACAGCAAATCCAGCAAGTGTGAAATGTTTATTGAACTAGAAAATTGTCGAGCTTAAGAATCTCCTTCCTGCTTCTATTAAATTTGACATGGTGTGCCTGAGTGTTTGCAAGCAAAGTACTTGACATTGCCAAACCCAAACTTGTAAAAATGAATCAGGTCCCCAAAATCGTGATCAACTCAACATTTTAAAGAATGTTCTTGGTGGGTTTTTTCTTTATTTTGGGGCGATATGAGCTAATGTGCTACAGACAGATGAGCTTTGTAGGTTATTTTAGGTTATTTTCAGCCGATAGTACAGATCAGAAACTTTAAAAAATAAAAGGTGAGATTCTTACTGAATTAATACGATGAAACAAAAGAACAAGTCTTGACGTGTATATTGGTTAGCAATGGGTGGCACTCAACCAATTTTGTGGGTTTTTTTTTTCCTTTTATAACCTACACCTTGGTAGTGTAGTTAGGCTAACATATCTTCATCTAGATCATAGTATTCAAACATGTAAAAAAAAGTCTCATTTGGTTTGTTTTGCACTTCTGGGAATGAACATTACCCTGGGAGGAGTGTGTCAAGGAGCAAGGTCTTGAAATCTCAGCTGTAAATTTGGGTGTGTATTTGAGTTTTAGTAGTACCCTGTATGTGGGCAGACACACTATAGAATAATGCCATTTTCCCGTGGCTTACTTCTCTGTGATTTTGTAGTTTATGTGAAACAAGCAAACAAATAAATAAGAAAAAAGACAACTCCCTTTCATTTGTCTTTTTGCATGTGTACGTTTTGTTTCTGACAGATTTATTAGTGAAGAAAGCAATTCAGAATTTCTTCAGGTTTGCTTAAAGTATACACTCAATGGAATCTCGTTCTAGCTGTAGTGACTTAATAGATATAAATGCTTTTTTCTAAAAACCCATCTTGACAAAAAGATTTTGCAGTCAAAATTTTGTATGTCTACAGTATTAGGTTTCTAGGAGGTGAAATACAAAAAGACCTCTTTTTTTAATGCATGGATTCATGCATTCTCAAAGTTGAAAATCATGGATATACGAAAGCTATGATCAGTAGATCAGACTGGCATTCTCTTTGAACAAATAAGAAAGACAGGTTTTAATGATATGATTAAAAATAACTTGCTAGCAAGTAGATTCTTACAAAATAACCTTGTTCCCCATTTGTTACAAAGGACATAAAGCTCTGTTTTCAAGTGGAATGGAATTTTCAGAAAAAAATTTCAGGTTGTTGTAGTTGTTGGGACTTATATTGTTTCTGTGACATTTTGTTCCAGTTTGCCAACTTAAAAACCAATAACCAAATGGCTGGAAGACAACGTGGCTGCCCAGAGAGTGAAACCAGTTTGAAGAGCCTTTTAATTTCATTGTATTTTCTCTAACAAAAATGGAAAATTAAGTGGAACTGTGGTCAGAGGGTGCCAAAATAAGATTTTATTTTTCATAAATATTTTATGCTGGGTGTCAAGGGAAGAAGAGGTTATGTGCTCATTTCACCTTAAGTACATGCTTTGAGCAGGGTTAGGACAGATGACCTCCAGAGGTCCCTTTCAAAATAAAATTATCTCTGTTTCGGTGCTTGATGTACCAAGTGCGTCTGTATGTATGAAACACAGTGAAATCATGTTTCTGATATCTTTGCAGACAACAAAGTAGGCACAAGTAGGAAATATTGTAGGAATATTAGGGAATGTTCTGTTGCCTCCAGAATACTTCTGTACTTGCATATTAATGTATCAGAAACTCATTAACATATCAGAACAGTTCATGGAGGTCCAAAGAGGGCACACGTAGGCCGCATGCCTCGATATAGTTCCCATCAGTTGTGGTAGGTTGTGCTGGCTTTCATTCATTAGTTAATTTATCCTTTTCAGGATCTTCCCTTTGTCTGTTTAACAAAGCATATTATTGACAGTTCATCTGCTTCATTATCCCTTACCCCTAGAACCATGGAGAGACACAATCCTGGGCACTTCTGCTTAACCTGCTGATGCACTGTGATAAAACTTTCCCTTGGAGGTTGATGTCCCTTCCAACCCCTTGCTTTCTGAAGGACTTCTCACAGAATAAGCAAGTCTGGAATCAAAGTTTTATCATCATTTATCTTGGACAGGATCCTGAAATTCTTAGGATGTTGTTTTTTGTTGTTTGTTTCTAGTGAAATTCAGCAAAATGAAGTGACTGGCAAACTACTTACTTGGAGGCTTGTATGCATGTGAATATATTCCCGAATAGCAATGTGAAGGACAGTATAACCACTGACCATGTGACTGTGTATGCAATTATGTCAGTGAGCTAAGGTTACTTCATTTTATCCAACACATCAATAATAGAAGTATTACATGTGCTTAGAGCTCTAATGTGATTGCGTCTCCACAGGATACCAGGATTTACTGTGTTGCATAGAAAGTTTAACAGGTAGTATTATGCTCTTGCTTACTGTATTTGCAACCACTGTTGGTGTGAAAACTTGGGCAGATTCTTAAAATAATATACATTTTGTTTGTATTTTAGAAAAGAAAAAAGTGATCATTGATTCTCATGAAAGAGGTTTCACAGGCAATGAGGAACATTGTAGAAGCTATAATTAGCTGGATGACGATCTAGCTTATGCAAGCAGAATCTAACGAATTTATTAGTTTGTCTGAAACAGCTTAATTTGGCTGCCTTAATCTATGTTTCATATAATTATTATGACAAAGAACGTAGCCTGGTTTGATTTTAGTGTCCAAGAAGCCAAGCGAAATTGTCATTATTTAGAATCAACAATACTTCAAATTAGTGAGATAATATCAAAACAGGGCCTCGCAATACTATTCCAGCCTCATTTTTCCAGAATCCAAAATAGTAAAAATTACCAGGAATTTTGTAATTTAGTTGTGATCATAAGCAGTCTTTAACTTGGATTAGAAGTGAAGTTCCAGATTAATGTGTCCTGTTGCATTTGCTAGGCTGCTCCTTTTCTCCATATTCAGTTCTGATAACACTGAATATACTGACATATTCTGATATACTGACAGTTCTTGTGTATACAAAGGAGAAAGCTGTTTGGTGGGCAGTGATTAGGTTCATCCTAATGGATGGTTGTCAAAATTACTTTTCCCTGAGTTGTTGCCCTGTAATTCTCAGTGAACTCAGTAATAGTGTAGGTCAGTCTCTGTTCAAATGAAAACCACAATGTTGGAAAATGGTCATTTCAAAGCAGAAATATGTAAATATTTTTGAAACATCTAAGTCTCTATGACAGCATTTGCTTTCAGAAGTGACACCTTTCATATGCAGATCCATTTTCTTCTCCCTCCTTGCAATGTAAAAATAACCAATCTTAAAGAATTTCAGATACTGTGTTGTAGGACTTAAGCTGTAATCAGCAGACAACCTGCCATTGATAACTTTCGTTCCTATTCCTTTGCTCTATTGCAGAACGTAGTTATTGTAGTTATTGACCATCTTAAAAGGCATTATTCTGACACTGCACAGCTCTCCTGGTATTTCAATAGAGCATTGAGTCTGCAGTAGCTTTTCAAGTGTGGCTGAGGCTGGCAGCTAAGTTCTTCATGTTATGTAACATCATTGTTTGCTGAGACTTTTTCCCAAAGAGACCTGCTTTGACTGAAGCACTTAAATGTGATGGGATCACAGAAACTGATAGGGATATCTGGTGCTTAGCTGACTTTGAAAACCAGTTATTTACTGGAACAGAAAAAAGCTTAAGTGTTTATCATGGGAGTTTTAAAAATTGTTATAAAAATTCTTGGCAAATCTTGTTTTTCTTAAGACAGGAAAACATCTTCTACCATTGGTCCTCCCAGAATCTGCCACTAGGTAACTACTGAAGAGGTCTAAAAGTGAGGCTGGTATGTTTGTATGTTTGATAAATACTCTGACTGACACGGAACTTGAAAAAAATTTGTGCAAATGTTCTGTATCAGCAAAATTGTTCTGCTGTCCTTTCTGAAACCGCACAGACACACTATTCTTCAGAGCTGCTGCCTTCTTTTCTCTCTTCACCCTTCAGCAGGTGGAATTGCAGGGAGACTGAGAGTACATTGGCTATTGGCACAAAAATAAATGCATCAGGCCACAAATTCTTCTATCGACAATTGTGATGAAAAGTAGGTTTTCTTAAACAGGGACAAAGCTTGTACAATTCCCCTATATGATTGAGATATACTCTGCAACAGAGAAATGTTGACGCTTCCTGTTGCTTTTAAAATCTTTGCCACGTTTTGACTGCGGGTTTCAGTCTTTCCAACAAATGCTTTTGTTCCACAACTCAATCATCCAGATTTCTTTAGTTGTATTATACCACCTGGAATGGAAAGAAAAGGAAATGAAAATTGCTACCTTGTGGAGGTGAATTATCAGATCTACTTTTCTTGAGACAAATGTTGAAAAGAGCTTCGTAAAGAGTTTTACAACTCGTAGCTCATTGACAAGTTTAATCAATACTAGTGTGGAGTCTTTCAGCTGGGTCTTTCTGTGAAGATCATTCAAAGTGTGATAGCTGAGAGAGATGTCTCTGGTGTATGTTGTGCTAAATGGCAAGGTTGAAGAAGCGCTCTGTGTCTTAAAGCAGACACTGGTATTTTTTAAAAAATGCGTCTGTTGAACGTAAGCATGAACAGGCCTTTTTCTCATGCTTTTTTCCTCCTTGTGCATACATTGTCATTACAAAGAAATCTCCATTGCTCTTAGGACAGAGAGTGCTCTATGTTGTGTGGCAGTGATAAAGGGGAACAGTGATGAGCCTCACACTCAAGAATCCAACCAGATGATCAACATGAACTGACTTCAGCTGTGGAGTGCTCTTGAAGGGTAGGGACTTCTTTGTCTTTTAGAAGTATTGTAAGCCTGTAAACCAAACTAATCAGCTGCTCTATCTTAAGTAGAGTATGGCACTCTGTAGTGTATTTGATATCTCAAAGCAATATTTTGCTTTCTTGCTCTCAATTTCCCTTAAACAGTATCATCCATTAGAAAGTGGAAAACATGCTGTTGAGAGCAAAGTCAAAAGCATATAGTGAGTGCAACTCTACAGTCTGAAACGTGCCTTACTGGGAGTTTCTCTTTGTCAACACACAGTGTAATGTGTGAAGGTGAGGGGGAGTTCTAATTATGCATTTATGGCATGTTATAAGACCATTGACAGCTAATTAGAAACTTCCAGACTTGTTCGGCATTCAAAGACCTTTTGTAATCAAATAGAAATTTCAAATATACACCTTTGTATCTAACCTTATGTGGTTCTGTTTTCAGTGACCTTTAATAAAAAAACTCACCAGAATGTTAGAAGATTGAAAATGTGAACTAGTTTCCTCTTGCATTAATTTCTTTAGGGTAAGCACAAGAGCTTTTAGGAAAAGTTCAACAATTTAATTCACTAACCAGACATATATACATAGATATATAAAAAGGACATTGATATCCTTTATAAAGGATATATAGGAAGGATAAAATGGATATATAGGAACGGATATAAAAGCATAGTCTTACTCTAGTTCTTGGTTTTGAGGTGGCCATTCCTTATTTACCCAACTGTCACTAAATACTGTATGTGAAAACTCCGGAAGATGTATACAAAGACTGAGGAACCAATTTCCCAGCCCTGGACACACTACTTTCAGCTTAGAACTAGAACATTTTTCCTGCTTGGATGGCTCCTGCTGTTAAGAAAACCTAGCACCTTAGCTGCTTGTCAGCCAAACAAATTATCTATCTTGGAAGATTTTGGCTAATGGTGGTACCTAGTAACATAACTGTTGGGTAAAGGAAGCAGTCATGGGTTGTGACCAATTCTAGGTGAAAATGCTTGAATGAATTTGTTGATTCTTCAAAATTCCCAATATGATTATTGGAAGAATGTATTACCCTCATTCTGAAGTGAAGTAGTAGTATTCTGTTTGCAAGACACTGCAGCAATTTGTCCAAAGTATATAATGAAATGTGTTCAATAAAATGTTCACATAGCATTTGACTGGCCTTAGTTCAGAGTAGTAATGTCCTAATTTACAAGTAAGGTAAGGAAATAAAATCACTTCTGTATGTTTTGGTTGATGCTAAATATTAGGTATTAAATGTTCCCAGTACCATTGCTACTTTTACACTGTGCTTAGTGAAAAGTCCAGGAGCAGAGATGATGACAGGGTGACATTTCTGAATACAAGCCTTCCAACGAGTGTGATACCAGGTCAAGTAATCAAATTAGGATATTTCAAAGGATTACTAAGATTTTAATTTCCTCCTCCTTTGATGTCACTTAGAAAGTGGCTAACAATTCTAGCACATCAAAATGTTTTTGAATAATGTTTCTGAAGGCTTTTAGAGTCTTAATTTGAGTGAAACTTGGTTCTACTTTGCAAAGGCTGTAAGACTATTCAAACTCATAAGGCTTTTTTACTAAAAAGCTTTCTTTGATAAATGGTTATTTTTGTCAAGGCTTCCAAGTGCATTAAAATGCATTAGTCACATGTCTTGTTCAGTACTCACCACCAGAATATTAGCTGCTCAGGGCTGAGGTGATAAAAAGGTGCAATGCACTTGACTGTTCAGTGGCAAATTACCTGCTGTCATGGTACCAGTTTTCAGGAGGAGTTCCGCCAAGGGAAGTATGATCTGTGAAAAAAAAAATCTACCATGCTATCCTTTCTTCTTCTTCTTTTTTAAGCCTTTAAAACTTGGAGAGGTGGCTGGACAATTCTCCCAACTATTTCTGGGCATAGTGGTTAATTTAAAATAATTCTACTGAATCTAAGTTGACACCATCAGTGTCTGAATACATGAGAGCTTCCTGGAAATTCAGCTTATCCTGTTGCCTCTGTAATGCTTCAGTGTCTCATACGCACAGTAGGAGGCCCTGTTAAGGTTCTGCAGTGAAAACGCTGGACATAATTTAGTTTTCTGGTAGCAATAAAGTAATGAGTCAAAGATGAGCATAAACGTTGAAGAAAAAGTTGATAGAGTTCTTGAGCTGAGAAATAAATGGTACTAATGGATTCGATCTATATTTGCTAGTTTTTTATTTTGCTAAAAAATGCAGATTTCAAATTTTTTTTTCTTTTAGCTGAGAGACTTCACAATGAAGCCTTTCTCCCTGACCCACGCACCCCACCCCCCCCGCCTTCCGCCGCGCCTTCCCCCCCGCTCCAATCTGGCAAACACTGATGTGCATTTTTTTAAGAAAATGCACGGTTATGATTTGTTTAGCTAAACTTTTTCCTATGGCCTTGTAATGTATGAGGCTACTAGATTTTTTTTCTACAGAGAAAACAGCTCATGCTTTCTCAGATGGGCTGACTGGTCAATGCAGAGTAATAAAGATGTAATTGGCATTCATCCATACAGTCAAAATAATAATTGAAAAAAAGCCTCACCTTTTGGATTTTTTTTTCCTTACTAATAGCATTTACAAATATTTTGCTTAAATATTTAGAGTAATTTCTACAATTACATTCCTTGCTGTGTACTAATACAGAAACTTCTTGCAGTGTAATATTTCTACAGCTTGCCATTAGCATTGATATAAAGAGGTAAAAGAGATTAACAGCTGAGAAGAATTATATCGAGACACCCCAGAAACAGGTACATTAGATCGAAGTAAATTGCAGCAATTCATCTTCCCTTTGTTAAATTTATATAAAGAACTTTAAAAGAAAATGGCAAACTTTTCTCACAGCCCATAAGGCTGTAAGTTCAGAAGGTAAGAAATAAACCTTATCATTAATTATTACATTAAGGATTTGTATACTCAGTGGCAATTCCAGGACTGTGTTTTTCCTCACTGAGATAGAGTCCTAGATATCAGGTCTTGCTACCTAGATTTCAGCGTAAGAAGGTATTTATTTATCTTAAAATACATCAAGTTAAAGATGAATTAAAATTAAAGTGATTATATTTGCCAAATAATTTCCTCTAAATGTGTTTATTATTTTGTAATAAGCAGTAATATTCACCAGTCACTCTGGAAGTACGTCATGAATGTGTACTAACACTGCTACTGCCAGTGAACTATGAAATGTCATTTTTAATACGATGTTGAGAAATTTTGAGTGCTGCTATCAAGCAGCAGGTTGATTCAGATTTAATGGGAGGAATAATTGAATATCCTTTGTGTGGTGGTAGTTGAAGTGGTAAGAACCCGCCAGTGAGCTGTGTGGGAACATCAGTTAGAATTTACACTGTAACTGATGATAGATGAAGGTTTGCACTCACTGTGTGCTTGAAGCTTTATCTTTGCTCATCTTTGAGGCAGAAGATGGAGACAGACAGTGGAGAATGAGAGAAGTCATTAGTAGCAATGCAAAGGGTGATCTCCTGAGGAGAAAAGGAGATTTTTCCATTGTAAAAAGACAGTTGTACAGCAAAGAAATACTTGGATTGAGCAATCAATTGGTTATTCCAATTCCAATATTGACTAGTAACTTTACTTAAAAAAATGAGGTCAACCTCTAACCTCCACACTGTAGCCATGGTTAAGTGAGATTTGGTTGTAGAGCTGGAGTCTGAATCTCTGTCAGATGTTTGAGTCTGTCTTGACTACATTGTCTGGTTTACAGTCAACTACAATTTTTCTGCTACGGCTCTGTCAGGCTGTGTCCTAGTTTCAGAATAATATCTTCACTGTGTTTCAGTCCCCAAGGGCAGTATCTGCACCCGATTTAATTAAAATTGGGAATGCTAATCAGCGGGTGTTCCTGTAACTGTGAGATTTCTGAAACCTTGACTGCAGTCACTGTCCCAAAGTTAAGTGACTTTTGCCTTCTAACATTGTGGGAAACATTGAAATAACAAAATAACACTCCTGGATCCCAGATCCCGGAGTCTGCAGTGCCATCGTTCTTTACAGCTGAAACTTCTGAATAGTGGCAAGTTCATTCAGGGCCAATGTATCTTTGAATACCACAGTATGAGAGTCGCATAATTGAATTCTATAACACATATCCTCTCAACATTTGCAAAACATAAAATAACAGCAGGACTTTTTACTGATGAATATGCGTAAGAAAGTTAAGAAGGACCTTGTACAATTCAATGCCCTTCTCTGCAATGAATTGGCTCACATGATGCAGTATAGCAAATACCTGTTTCAAGGTCCTGAGACCTTCATTAGGCACATTGTCCTAAGCAGGGCATCTCTATTGCCCTTGTGGCCTGTGCAACGTGATTTTCTTCCCAGTGTGTGTATTAGAGGAGGACGGGGCAAGTAGAAGCGCACTCAAAAGCTGGGAAGTAGGTAAATGTCCTGAAGCATAGCACTTGCAACTAATAGTTGAAGTCAGCAAAGGGAAGAATTATTTACTTTGCTGCTTTAAAGAAAGAGGAAAAGAGTGAGGAGGAGGCAACTGAGTGGAAATAATAAGCAATAGATGTAAATGCCTAAATTTGCATTGCTATAATGTTGTGTAAGAGTACGGAAATTTCATGGGTTATATTTTACTTCCACAGGAAGCTTTGTGTTTATATTTAATTTCTAGGAACCCAAGGGCAAAGCAAAGCAATTAAAATGTTGAAGACTTAAAAATAAACTTCAGAACCTTCAAGTAAAATACCTTTAGCTGATTAGTGGTACAATGCATCTTTAATGAGAAATAAATTAGGATTGCATTATTTCTTAGGAGGATAAGGAGAGGCATTAGATAGCTGCATTGATAATAGAGGGCTTAGAAATAATCTAACGCTATGTGCTGCTTTTCTAGACGAAAACAGGAAACTTCTATATGGCCTAATGCACAGATAAGAAAAGCAGCGAAGCAAATTTGTAAAAGTGCTTTCACTAAAAAGTTTATTGCGAGATGAGTTTTAACATAGTCCCATCACTCTTTTGATCTGTTTAGACTCATCCCTTTGATATGTATCCCTGTTTCTCTATTTTGGTGAAATTGTTAGTTTGTCTTGAAGTCTGATTTTAATGCAAATTAATTTATATAAAAAGTGCAGGTTGTAAAATTTGGAATTCATTTTGAGTGACCCATATATGAAATACTACCTCCTGTATTTACCCACAACAAACAAAATTCTATTAAAAACAGAGCTCAGAAATACACTTTATGAAATATTTTTTCTCAGTTTCCCTATTGTGGTAGTGTACTGAATGAAGGAAATAAGAAAAGTCCTTTGACTGGGAACATTGGCAGCATTTATGTTTTTAAATCAATTGAATTTTAAATACACATTTATTGTCTGGGTTAAATTGCTACGCAGTGAAAAGGAATACTGTTCTCTAAACAACAATAATTGGTCTATTTCAGCTCTCAAATTGGGTCACAGTAACAGCGTTCTCCATTCTTTCTCTTTTTCCTTGCTTTCTTGAAAAAGTGATTGAAACTCTAATCATTACTGCATTGAGGCAGTGTACTCATAAAAAATAATACTTGTCGTAAAGGATAGATCCTCTTCCTTACCCCTTAGCTTTGTGATGGTATTGTATTGTAAAACACCTTGAAGAAGAATGTCGAAATCTGTAGTTTGAACAAAATAGGCTGAAATACAGTGAATGAGTACAGCAATCTCAGTTATTGATGGACTTTATTTTTGGTAATGAACACGTCACCTTCTGTATGGGACAGTGGTAAAGTGAAATAAATGAGAGTGATTAATCTCACACTATTTTGCAGTCATCATATTACTAAATGTGCATTTTAGTCAAAACAAAAGGACTTGGCGGGGGAGATGACAATACTGGTCTATAAAACTACATTACTTCGATTATATCTCAGATTGCTCTAACAATTAAATAGGTTGGGTAGAGTTTTGTAGGAGGTCATAGATGTTACTACGTGCATCAAAGCAGGAATGCTTTGGGTTAGCCTGTTTTGTGACTGAAGTATGTACGCACTTAAAGGGTGTGTTGGGCTTTGTGGAGCTGTAAGGAGATGCCGTGTCCTGGTTTGAACACGGTGACTATCAGGGCGGGCGAGGAACCTACCATATACCGTACAGTGTATGTAATGTATAGTCTTAACCAGTTGTTTTTATGTTATGTTGTTCTCAAGAGTGAAAATTTCTTGATGTTGATTTGCTGTGAGTATCCATGTTTGACAAATGTTATAGACCTGATTGGGCCACTTGCTAGCAGACAACTTCAGGAGCACTCTATGCACCTAAGGAGTATCAGGGAGAGGATGATGCCACGCGCTAGCTGAGGAGGGTAGCCACTAGAATGTAACCGGTTGTTTCCCAGTTCTGTTTCATTTCTTCCCCATGTCTTTATGTCTGTTGACATGTCTTCCACTTTGCATCCTGCTGGATGGAAGGTGACTTCATGGGGTGAAAGCTCAGGCCCTGACCTCTTGACTTCTGCCTTACTGCACTGAGTCTCACCCATCCTGTCTTTAATGTATTTAATGTAGAACTGTGAGGTAAGTGCACGTGTGGGAGATGATGGCAGAGAAAATAGAGTGAGGAATTCCACAGACAGTGTCTGAGTGTATGTATGATGTTCATATCAGCTCCTGTCCTGCTCCTGCTGTGGCACCTGGTGGGAATGGTGACTCCTTTCTGCAGCTTGGAAAAAGAGAAGAAGAGGCAACAGGGGCAGCTATAGTAAGGAACTCTTCCTATCCCTTCTCTATTTTAGTCTCACTGTGCAGGCAGGGAGATGTAAATTAATTGCTAGACCAGTGGAGGACAAAAGAGGTAACCTGGATGAACTGTGCTTCAGTGGAATTACAGAGTTGTGAGAATAGGAATCTTGGTTAACCCAAATCAGAGTGTGCTCATATGTAAGGAGCCTGAGGCATTAGCATCTTTAATTAGTGTCTGGATTAAAGTTATGGGACGGTGTATGTGTCTATGTATGTGGAGATCTGGGAAAAGGTACATTGATGTATGAGAGGGAGGAAGTGCTTTCGTCCAAAGACATCCTAAGTCAAGTAGTAGTGCTGACATTGTTTAGACTCCACAGATATAAACAATACCAGGCTCAATAATAAGTGGCTGGATGCTTATTAGTTTACCATGTTGAGTGTATCCAGACACGTGTCTACTTTTCATCTTTAATTGGCCTCGTTGCACATAACAGCATCTTCTGTTGTTACAGCGAGGGCAGAATGGATAAGAAGACCTTTGTGTTGCTGCATATTTAGGTTTTGTTTCAAAGTGAGAAATGAAAATATTAAATGTGAAAAAAAAATGAGTAAGAATGTTAACCCATATTTTTAAAGTAAAACTCATATCTTATCATGATTTTTATTAGGCAAGTTCTGAGGCAAATGTCTGTAAGCAGTAGAAGGCCTGCTGCCAGAGGACACTGTGGCCTCTGGAGTGAGCATAGCTGGTCTAGAAGCTCAAGTTTGGGGCATTTGGTTGCCTTTGATAGACCCAGGACAGCCCAGGGATGTTGAACGCAAACAAACATGAACATTTTTTTGAACAGTTCGATGTCTATGATTTTTTTCCCGGCTACAAATCATCTAAACAACTTGAACAGCCACACTGTTTAGAGAGAGCTTGTAACATGTAGTAGGCCTAAGTTTTGTCTTACTTTGGTTTATTTTATCTTTTCTAGTATAGTGATTCTTTTTTTAGGATGAGTTTGTTTAATGTCTTAGCAAAAGTAGGTGCTTCCTGAAGGATAGTATGTGCTGATAGTGATAATACAAGCTATGGTTAGTATGGGGAGCAATGATCAGAGGTTAAAGAAAATGTTATAGGCACATAAAATGGTCAAGGTTTGAACTCAAGTAGCTTACAGTTGCATAAGCCTGAATTGCACATTAAAAAAACCTGTCCCACAAACCTTCACAAATCATAAGCAGCTGTTTTCTTTTGTTTATGAAATGGTTGTCCTGGACACCCAGAGCATGGCTAGTCCCTATATTTATATTAGGTAGTCTTCTTGCAAAAAAAAAAACCAAAAAACCCACCCCAGTTTTGGTGATTTGGAAATTTAGGTGCAACCTCTTCCAATACCCAGTGGCTTCTAGGCCACACCCTGGCCTTCCACCTTTGCAGAGATGGAGAGAGGTATGGAGAGAGACAGACATTGCCTCCTCCAGGGTTAACCTGACCTTTAGTAAAGGTTAGGAATCTTTGCAGTAGTCAGTAGCAGTATCTTCAGGGGCAATTCAATCCATCTAGTTTACAGATCAAATGCGGGATAGGATGAATTACCTGCTGGAGCTATGTATCTGCATATATAGGAGGAAATCTAGCTGGCTAGCCTGGAATATCAGCTTTTACACAACTGAAGTAATGATGTGAGGTGGCTCCATCTTTTCTTCATGGGTTATGACAGCCCAGGACTTGGAATTAATAGAAGGGTAAGACTAAGCTCAGCTCAGACTTCATTAAAAGCAAACAAAACCACCTCATCATTGTCTTTGCACTCTCTCCCTCTTGGCTTCAGTGCTTGCAGTATGCTTAGAAGGACCATGTTCTTCTGTGGTAATACTGTCGTTGTCTTTGTCTCACATGTATCCAAGTACAGGTCACTGATTGTCTAGCTGATGTGCTGTTGACACCTTATTCAGAAAATTTCTGGACAGGCAGATTGCCATCTGTAGGACTGCTGAGCTCAGGTCATTAGAGCAGCGTGAGATACCTTCCTGTATTTCTGCATCTTTTTTATATGGAAACAAGTGCGAAAGATTCGAATATACACAGAAAATGCCCTTACCAGTTCATTTAAAAGGCCACATCGTATTTTTTTAAACACTATTCTGTTCTAAACAATGTTCAAGAAAGATAGGGATATAGTTAGAAGATGGATGTTTCAATTGCTGGCTACCCAAAAGTGAAATAACACTACAATTTTAACTGGGCTGAGGCTTTAATGGGTCTCCTAGAGGGGAAACCCCCCCCCCCCCGTTTATTAGTGGAAATGCACTAAACTACATGCATTTGACAAAACGCTAATGGAGGAAATTACTTCTGGAAAAGCAAGTGAAAATGTCAATTAAAAAAAAAGCAATGGCTTTCTGAGTTGTGGTGTTTTTCTTTTGTTCTTAAGAGAAGTGCTGGGTGTTTGGTTTTTTTTTTTTGTATTGCTTGGAAAACCTTTGGTTTGTCTCTGTTGCCTTAGGTCTGTGGGTGGGTTTGTGGTTTCCCCCTCTCTGTATCCGGCACTGGATTTCATTTAGACTGGAGTCTGATTTAATAGTCTGGTCTAGTACTTTTGTCTAATATATGTTTTATTTTTCCATGGTTTTTTACATAGAATCTTCCAATGAAAATCTTCAGATGACTAACTTAATGATTACTAAAACCCCTTTATGTTGGGGAGAATGGGATTAGAATGCATGCAAACTACTCATGAGGCCTTACTTCCTAATAAGAGGAAATAATTTTGATTGCTAAAACACATAATCTAAAACTTTTCCAAAAGAGCTGTGCATATCTTTCATTGTTTAAGACTTCCTTGTTGTATAAAGCTGATAGCATCCATTGTCCTTTAAAGCTGCCATTGGAAGAAACTTAAATGTGGTGGATGTACAAGCTGCCACTTGACTCCTCCACTTCTGCATGAATGGAGCTGTAGCAACAGCTTCACCTCTTGGGCCTTACAAGCCTGGCCATAAAAAAATTGTTTCTTCTATTAGCTCTCCTTTTAGTAGATGTCTCATACATGTCTGAGAAAGTTGAGTCTGCTGGGTGTTATTTTGGTAGTGGTTCATGGCACCTGATGCTGGCATGCTGGCAGCCTAAACCACCTGGCTTTAGCTCTCTGTACCTGCCAGTGATCTGACAGCTCATATGTCAGCATAGAGTAGGGAGAGAAAGACATTTCCAGTAAATGTAGAATATTACTGAAGTGGAAATGCCCGCTTTACAATTTTCTAATGCAAACCAGTATTTCTACATGGTGACAGATGATCATGAAGTAACAGGTAATGTCAGGGTTGGCTTGGCAGGCAAGCTTTCTGCTTGCTAATGTATGTGTAAATGTTTCCCTTACTTTAAAGGATATTGCTGTGTTCAAATAGTAGTTGCAAAGAAGGCTTAATGAGAGCACTAAAGAAAGACGCTTATTCACAGCATTAACATGAAACAATGGTGTGTTAGCTTGCCATGGCTTGTACAATGTCATACTTCCATGGAGGGACTCTGCAGTTTTAAGCAGTGAAATGTTTAGTTTTTAATCCTTTTATATTTGCTTATGTTAGATGTGTCTCTAATTATTTGTTCTCATAGCAGAATAGAAACAGCTACTTGAGGATAATTTCTGGAAAAACCAAGTTGCTGTGTTGAGGTAACAAAGCAGTTATTGAAGCAGGGTTGAACACAGGACATTCTGTCTGCAAATAGGGATGGTGGAAGAGACTGTACTTCTGCCACTGCCCATTCCCAGTATCAAATGTGATTATGTTCTAAGAAGACATCAAGCATGGTTTGTCTGTCTGTAATCCCCAGCAGCCGAATACTGTAGGCTTACCAAAATACTGCCTCTATTAAAACTTGCAAGGTTAGATGCTGGACCCAAACAAGCTGCAGGTAAGCAATATAGAAACAGAGCGTGTGCAAGCCTTAATGACAATTTTGGAAAGGTTCGGAAGAAGTGTGTTCTTAAATTTGTTGCTTGCACTGAAACTGGCAAATCAAGTTTGATCTCAAAGACTTTTTCTTTTTTCACTAATTTGCCTCCTGTTCATAGGTCTCCACCTCAGACTGTACTTAATTGTGTAGTACATGGTTACTTTCACAGGTTACTCTGGTGTTCTAGTATGAATTTTTCACATTTAATAAGAGTCATCGGGAGTTATCTCAACCTTTTAGCAGCATGCAGGAAACAATAATTAATTGTAGTCCCTTGATTTTTTTTCCTCTTTGCCCAGCCCCTTGAGTCCACAGAAAGGCATGAGGACTCACTTGTGCTTTATTTCATCAGCAGTTTGAACTAATGACATCTTGCTTTGAAGTCATTCATATGCAGACAGAGTTACAATTATCAGCCCTGCTGGATGTACAAAAATAATGTCCTCAACATCAAAAGATGTTTTTTAAAATTATAATTAATGTCTCCATGGGTGGATTGTTTCATAATTTAACATAATATGAATTATTTTTCTTTACATAAACAATATGAGGCACTGCGACTACAAGGATTTCTTCCATTTCAAAGCAGTTAAGGCATCAGTATTAATTCAAAATCAGCTAATTATGCTAAGAAAAGTGATCAAACTAAATTTGTCATTTATGTTGATCAAAAAGCACATTCCTATTTTTTTTTAACTGTTTGCTTCATACAGTAATGTCCAGCACCACTCTACCATTAAAAAACCCTTCCCATGACTGTATTATCTAAATGAGGATGTGGTTTCATCCGAATTATACGACTGCATCATTCACTTCATATGAATGAGAAATTAGGTGGAAGTTCTGAGTTATCACTCAAAATAAGAAATGTTTTGAAACAAAGTGCTTTGCAAGGGAAACAGATTTTAATTTATTTTAACACCATCTTGGATTTCTGGGTGCCAAGAAGTTTAATATGTGAGCAAACTTAGACTGTGCTTGTCAAACCAAGGCAATGGCAAGATGAACAACTAATGAAATGCTGGATACGCCTTCGCATTCCAGGCTAGCGCAGGGAATTCTGAATTCACTGAAATGAGGCATGGGCTTAAACAGGTCAAAGTACTACTGAGGCCATTCCCTCATTTCAGCTATCGGTACGTTCATCTGAACGTCATCCAGGCTACAAAGTAATAGTTATGCACACAATTTGCTCATCTCTGACATATTAATTTTCTTCCTTTAGAAAACTTGCAAGGTTAGAACCAAAATAAATGTTTTCTATGTTTCGAATATAAAACTTGGAGAATATTTTTCTTCATCCTGTAAGTTAATTACATTTATTATCAACTCTTTAAGACTGTAGCTGGGTTTTTCTACTTTGCCATCTCTAACTCAGCAGACAGTAATAGAAAGTACGCTACTTGGTGATTACCTGTCTTCATAGTGGGGGGAACAGAAATCTAGGCAAGAGCCTACATAACGGATAGCTACACAACACTGTTAGCTCCCAGAATCTTACCCAGGACAAGAAGGCACTTAATAAAAATCAGCAGCCCAAGTTTACTGTCTTGTTAAACTCCAAACGGAAGACAAAGCTAAACATGAACATAACATGTGAATGTAACAAGATAGAATATGAGTAAATAAAGGAAGAATTTGCGATATAAAGGAACCTTTATTTTTTTTAATAGAACTTCAGCTTTGTAGTCAAGTGATATTTTCATGACAAAATGCCATAGAACTTCTTATGGTGAAATGACACTTGAAAAAAGTGAAAAAATAATTTAAAAATAAGAATTAAAACTATGCTTATATAAACATTTCTTCTGTATTTTAATACACTAACTCTTGAAAATGAATTTTTAGAACAATATATACCACTACTGGCATTTTCATATTTGTGGAAAGACTTTCTCCTGAAGTTACGCTTCGATCTCCCAAGTTTCATATATTTAAAATTATATCCTTTAATAAACGGGCATATTAAAAAACTGTTTAAGGTTTTCCTCCCTTCAGCTTTACAGTATTGTGCTGGAGCAATAAGAATATTCCATACTCAGATTATTTCAGGTCCCTCCACTGAAATTCTTAAGCCTTAAAGATTTCAGTCATAAAGAGACACTTCTTCCCTCTGCAAAACATAAGCTAGTATAGCGTCATTCTCAAAATTGTTAATTAGCTGTGATTACTAAATAGCTCCCACGTCTGTAAGACCAAATCTTAAAAGTAGTCACTGACTTAAAAGATACCCAAGTACACAGATTTTTTAAAAGCTGTATTTGAAATAATGGGTCGTTAACTTCCAGTGAAACTGCTACATGGGTACTTGGCTACCTACCTATTTCGAAGTAGTCTAACCTTAGATTTTAGTTCTTATTTCCCAGATGTTCTCTTGAAAATGAGACTGTGAAAATGATCAACTAAGCAAAACCAGGTCGAGAATAAAAACAAAGTAAGTTCCTTTCTTTCTGAAGCAAACATTACCTATGCTTAGGTTATTGTCATGGGACAGTCATCCACCTTTGGTTCTGTCCATCTGCAGGTACAGCTGTTGCACTGGTGCAAGGAAAGGCTACAGAGGTCATTTTTAGAATCTCACAAATCCCACAAATCAAGCTTGAAGGAGCCTCCTAGATAAACTGATGTGACTAAAATGTCTCTATTTGAGTCTCTATTTGATTCTATTCAGCAAAGTATTTAATCTTTCTCACCATATTTAAATATCTGTAATATCCTCTAAAGAATGATGTTGTATGTGAGTAAACATAAAACCAGACAGAATTACTTTCTCAACCAGTATTGTTTGTGTTCTTCTCTCTTCAGGTGCTACAGCTGTCCTGTCTCTATTTCTAGATAACCTGTGGCAGGGATTATAGTGTTCAGCTAAATACTTAAAAAATGAAAACAGGTAAGTGTTATTTACATGAAGACTTTTTTTTAACAGTATAAACAAGTCAGATACACTTGCTAAAAAAAAAAAGGTGGATTGCAGCAACACATAAATTTCTTTGCATATGATGCATTTTAAGACTTATTCCTGTGAAGAAAGTATATTTTTTTGAGTTTTCAACATTCAATATTGTATTAATATTGCAGGAAGGCACTCTTAAATTGCATTTGGAAATCAAAGCTCTCCCCTTGTCTAGGAATCAACAAAGTGATTCTGATAACAATATTCTGTAAAAAGTATTCTCCCCATGCAGTTATTCTAACTTCTGAAGCTATAGCAAGAATAGATGCTAACTGAACGGTAGTTAAATTTCAAAAAGAACATCGTTGTTCAGTGTTTAGTTTCTGTCAGTGGCATCTGTATTAGCTTCATTTATAGACTTCTCATTATATAGAACTAGGATATAATGGAAATGCAGGCTGTGACTCGTATTGCTGCTGGGTCTGAAGAGCTAAGAAAATAAACGATGGGAAATAAGAGAAAACACGATCTCTAGATAACAAGATCGGATCCAAAGGTTGGTAAATTCAGTGGGAGTCTGTGGATTTCAGAGCTGTTAAGACCTGTTTTTACAGAGTTAAAAAATGCCCCATTTATATTATCTAGAATGTAGCAGAAATTAATACTCTTTGATACACTTTCTCTAATAAGAAAGTCTTATCTAGGAGCAAAGCAAAAATTCTCAGAACAGTTCAGTGATACATAACTGTATGACTTCTGCTATTCTTCCATATGCTTCATAGGTCTAATTTTCAAAAAGAGAAACATGTCAAAAACTTCCTTGTTATTTAGAATGAAAACAAATTGAGAACTCTTCTGGGGCACCTGTATCTTCAGCTTGGGGAAACTTTCTGAAACTGTTTCTATTTGTCTAATACAGAAAAGAAAAATCCCATCATTTGACATAGCCTAGTTTTGCTTAGCAAGCATATCTAGCAGGTCTTTCTCTATGCCTTGGCTGTTCAGTTCATTTAAACCATAGTATCTATGAACAATCTTTTCATCTGTGACAACAACCACTCGAAGCCCATGTGTGTCTTCTCCCAGCTGACATCCTATTGCCGATGAAACCACCATTTCCAGTCCTCTGTAGGTCCCTCCAGCATTCCTATGGTAATGTCCAGAAAATACAGCCTTAACGCCTGTTGAAAAAGAAGAAAAAAAGAGTATGTATTTAGTTAGCAGTTGCAGTTTATATATAAAATGTGTTCACAGTAAATGATACTGCTGAGGTTCTATGCTAAAGCTTACACGGCTGCTGGGCTTGTTGTAGAGAAAGCTCTATAGCAACTACAGCTACAGGTGTCATGTTTACCTTCATTCTTTAATGGGTCATAAAGCATAAAATTACAAGTAAACCATTTCCCTGAACATGCACTTTAAACAAATAGTTAGTAAACAGCAATAAATAATTCTCATAGTAATAAATAAATACTTTATTCTGCGCTACTAGCTCTGTTTAGTGTTACTGGACTCCCAACCTCTTCAGGCTTACTGCAAGGTGTGCTTGTCATCTTGCTACTCCCTTAGCTAGAAAGAAGGAACACTCTAGAGGCAGATGATTAAAATTAGAAAAAAATTTCAGTAATAGGTAACTGCCTAAAGAATGATGCTACTGAAACATCAGTTGAAAGTCAAGGATTGTGGAGCTGTATTTGTCAATTAACATGCAGAAAAAAAGAAAAAAAACAACACAACAACACAACACAACAACACAAAAAACATAGAAGATAATTTGTAATCTTTTCTCAAAGACATTGGAGGGTTATAGATGGACTAGAGTCAGGTACATCAAAGAAACCTAATAAGCAGAAGAGGTTGTGAGTTATAATAAGAGGGAAGAAAGATGAGATCAGCCAAAGGAAAAATGGACAACCTGCAAGAGGAGTCAGGCTCGCTAATGACATGAATTAACATTTATCTTGTATGGGGTGCAAAAAAGGCAGGTTTATTCTGATTTCCTCTGTATTTTTAATGACTTACGGCTATTCTGTTTCTCTTTCTTAAAATAGACTTTTTATATTTTGGACTGTATTGGAGTTAAAAAAAACCCCTTCATTATAAACTTGAAAACAAAGAAATATATTTGATCCATTGCCGGAAACAACAGTATGCTCTATTGAAAATTTCTGGGTAGGTTGCATGCAAGTATAATCCAAGCTTGGTAAGGAGTAGAAGAAAAGCTAAATGACAAGTAGCTGCAGCAGGTAAAGAGGACAAATATACTTCAGATTTCAGGCTTTATAATGTACATTGAAATTCTTGGCTGAATCATTGTCTAACTGATTAGCCAATCGAACGTTTAAAGAAGCCCAACCATTCTTCCCTTCTTTCAGCATAATTAATTTTTTGTTAAATTACTGTAAGTTTGCAAATGCTATCTGGTTTTGACCAACTTCTAAAGATGATCCATGTGCCAGGTCTACTATCCTGCCGTGCTCCTCAGAGTAGCTATGGGATTTTTGCAGAGATTTTGAAACAATTTCAAATTAAATGAAATTGTGTCATCCTCACCTCCAAACCAGTCATTTCTACTTTTTGTTTCTTCTGCCTTGCAAACATAAACAAATAAATTGGTAAAAGCTGTACTGACTACTCTGAAAGGCCTCTCTGGTTGTCTTTAGATGTCAAATTCATGCCCCCAAATAGATTATTTTCTCCTCCGCATTTGATGTTTTATAAATTTTAATCAAATGTTGTTATTACTACAAAGTAATGAAACCTTGTTTAGTCTCATGAGTCAAAAAAGTTAAGGAAAAGTCATTTTGATGCTAAGTATGTATCTTTCCTGTCAAAGTCTGTAAAATCATTAACAACAGAGTGGAGAACCTAGCTTCTTCCTAAGAGAGAACATGCTATCAGGACATTTCATTTGCAGGTTATGCCAGCATCCTTCACCATTTAGCCATTCTATGCACTGTTGATAGATACAGCTAAGCATCATAGTCAACAGCATTCATAGTTTGGCAAAAAATTATTCATCAGCTCTCTTACTAATTTAAGATGGTGCATACGTTATTTCAAATGAAAACGTAGAGTTAGTTTAAATAGCTGATTTTACAAACAGGTTTTGGGATTAATTTTTGGCATGCTTAATATAACATCCTCAGATTTCAGACTCTCACAGCTTCCTGAAGCTGCCTCTAATGCTATTTTATACTGTTGTGAAACAGAAAAATTATTGGACCAGATGGCTGAAAATACTAGGAATTTTGTTGTTTATCATCAATGCAAAACATGTCAATTAGTTGTATTTTGTTACAGAAATTGTTTCAATCTGGTGTTGATTTATGATAGTATTAATGACAATTACAAGATTTTCAAATGCACCTAAAGGATTTAGGTGTAATTTCTCTACCAAAATACAGTAGGTTGCATGCTCCTTAATCATAATGACGCTTCGATGGTCCTACATAAAGCATCTGAAAATATATTAATACTGAGTGACTCAAAAAACTAAGCATTCCTTTACAACTGTGACTAGAGAGCCATCGGGTTATCAAAATAAGTGGCTACTTGACGAAACCAAATTTTTCCTATTAGTTTGCTATGTTGACTAAAAACCTGCTGCGCTATAATAGAAAAGTAGTTTGCTGGCACTGTTCTAGAGATGCTGTACCTGGCCGAACATAATTTGTGTTGATATTGAAAAGTAAACTAACAAGCAAAGGTCTAAAGATGTGCCTGTTCCTGAGGATGACAGCAGAGAAGCTTAGCACATGTGGGCACACAGCGAGGGCCTTGCTCACCACTCCAGTGAAAAGCTACCCTTAAATATGCAGCACTGATAATTACCTTTCCAACAGTTGTTTTTATCGTTACAGGATAATGAGCAAGTCTAAAGTTACACAGAGATGGACATTGTGATGACAGCACCAAACTTCATTTGTTCTTTTTCATACAATCCAGCAATCTGCCATTCCTAGCTTAACACCAAGGTAACACATGCTTAGCCCTGTTCGAGTGGTAGGCCAGAGAATGGGTAAGTTGTGAGATACTATAACCTCAAATGACGTTAAATGACAAAAAAAAAAAAAAGCTAGTAACAACTGATTTTGCCTTCAGACAGCAGGAATTATGGAGACAAGTAGAGGCAATTTAAAGGCTGTGATTAGGAACACACTATAACTTTACACAGAAATCGTTATTTCTCTAGCCAGAAAAGCCTTCCACGCTTTCTCCTGCAGTAGACTTAGACCTCTTTCACAGTGATTAAATGAAAGGCAAGTAGGTGAACCTGTCTTAAGAGAGTTGGATACATCAATCTTTTGCTTTTGGGGGAGTGAGAGATTTGAAGAGTGATATATTAAAAATTAAGCAGCTTGGAAAGTAAAATATGAATTATTCTGCTGTGTGCCTTGTAAAAGCTACACGGGCTTTCATATTTCAAAATCCAAACCCTTCTCAAATAGCAAATCACTCAAGGCTGAAAACAGAGAATGAAGCTACCTTTACATTGAATAGTGATGTTTGGGCACTGTCAGCTAGAACTTGTCTGTACAGGTAGCTCTAAGCTATCTGTAATGGCTCCATGTATATAGCACTTTGCTGTCCTTCCAGAGCTTAATGCATAACCAATGGTCTCCAGCAGCGTTCTAGCTTCCACTCTCAGACACACATCTGGCATGGACCTGACTGTATCTTGGTCTTTCCCTGCAGACTTAAGTGGCAGCTAAATGAAGGATCAAGGATTAAACATTTAGGAACCTAATGTCTGGTCTGCCTGATTACTGATCTGACCAGGTCTGTGAAATACTCTTACCAGCTTCCAAGGAAGGGACAGTGCTACTACAGTAACAAGTTTTTTTCAGTATTTTCCACTTTTTCTGCAGGTAAGCAAAACTACTTTAGTCTGTGAAGAAGTTAGCAAAAAGTAAAACAATCATAAAACCAGAGTGAGGTATAAACCCATGTGACACACTTTTAGTAAGGGAGGTAAGTGCTTTTTAAGGGAAGTAAGTGCTCTTGTGTTACTGGAAGCATCTGTGTTCCTAAAGTAGCATCTGCCCACCATACAGAGAATTTTGGAATTAAAAGAAGAACAGGAGCCAAGACTCTGTGTCATCCTATGTAAACCAAACCCTGAGACAGTTTCAGTGGAAGTAGAAGGATAAAGGATATAAAAGTAATAAAGCAACTTTTGGTATGCTGTAAGAAAAACAAAAGTCTTCCTTTGAAAATTCAAGGGAAGATTTTTGAGAAACCCATCCTAGACTGCAAACTGACATCAGGTAAAAAGTCTGGCCCGTCAACAACTACCTTTAATGTCTGCTAACTGCCTACACTCAACAAGGTATTTCGGTATGCAACTGAAGTAAGAGTGATTTGTAAGCAGTGCAAATATAATACCCAAGACTAGAGAGGATGTGATTTAAAATCTCTTTTAAAAATCTCCGGTTGGCTATAGGAGGCAGATTCTGCCTTAACAAGCTGGTGCTTATGGGAACTGTTCATCCAAATTCCCTCTTTTAGCATGTCATTCAGATCCTAATTGCATTAGATGGTTGTTCACTGCTGAAATGCCATTGTGGGTCTCCCTGCTCAGCACAAGCCTCTGCTAGACTTCAGAACCCTCTTTAGATACCTCCCAGTGAAAATTTTGCCTACACTTCAGTTTTCAGATACTCTCTTATTTCCAGTGCTGGTATTAATTCTTGTTACTGTTTTGTTACATAGGATCATAGAATGGTTTGGGTTGGAAGAGACCTTAAAAGATCATCCAGTCCAACCCCCCTGCCATGGGCAGGAACCCCTTTCTCTAGAGCAGGTTGCTCAAAGCCCCATCCAACCTGGCCTTGAACAGTTCCAGGGATGAGGCATCCACAGCTTCTCTGGGCAACATCTTGAACAGAGAAATAAACAGGTCACTGCTGTGTGTATTAATAGAAGTCGAACTGATGTTTTTTTTCCTCAGTAGCACTTTTTGTTCACTCAACTGTATTCCTCTCACTTTTGTTAGTTAGCATAAGAAGGAAATCTTAACCAGTCAGTGTAATAATACTAAGATGACAAGCAGGCAATTTACTTTGCTCTAGCTTTTGATCTTAAACATAAAAAGAATATTAGAGATATATGCACTCAAATTTAATTTATTCATTTCAGATGTTTTTCTGAAGTAATACTGTCAAGTTGCTAGCAACCCCTCCCCACTACCTTTTTTTTTCCTTCTAAACTCTGGGAGGAAAGAACAGTGTCCTGGAAGGCCTTATTTTTATAGCCCACTTTAAGGTATCCTCAGGTCAGTTAAATGCATCCAACTACACAAAAAAAGGTACAGTCCCTTCCCACTGAAAAAAAAGCCCAACAAACCAACCAAAACGAGAACACTGATTTGTTTTTAAACCCTGGTTTCTGAAATAGCAGTTGGGGAAAGCTTTCATACAAAACCTGCAGGAAATAGTAAAAATCTACTATGTAAATAAATGTCCAAAGGATGGCACATTCACAAGCATTCATTATTTCTTGTTTTACGAAAGACAGTGATTTGAATTTGAATGTGACTAGAGGTTTCACAGTATCCATCAACCAAGAAAAGCAGGACCCATTACAGAAAGACACTATCCACACCTAACGGATTATTCATTAAAAGAAAAAAAGGAATTAAAATCAGAATAAAGTTAAAAATTGCGCAGATAGTTACTATAAAAAAAACCCCACAAAACAAACCACACTGTCATTGTGATCATCATCGTCTCACATCAGACTGCAAAACAAAACAACAGTTACGGAGTATCTGCTAGGGAAGAAAGGCCTGAACTGCCAAATTCTTTTTTGATCAAAACGGAACTGGAAGCCAGAGACTCAGGATGGGCACCATCCGTTGCTGGCCACCAGGTCTTAGTCTGTCTGGTCTAAAACTGTACTTGGATCGTAAAAACACCTAAACCCAACAAGTTTTGCGCCTGCACACCAAATGTGAGTTTTCAGACTTAATCAATCTGCAAAAAAAAATCATTGTCTTTGTAAAGAAAAGTTAAAATACAGGAATTGATTCTGATTTTAGTAAACCAAAGATGTCCTCCTGCCATGCAATTTATCATCATTTTTTGATGAAGCCCAAGAGGCCTTTTTTAGTTCAGACAATGCTGAATCCAAAAGACAGAAAGATTTACTGTTTCCAAAGATCTAATAAATTTTTTCCCTGTAGAATAATGCATTCCTACTAAAGAATGAAATACCTATTTTGGTATAAATTCTGTAAGCCCAAAGCAGCCTATTTAGCATAAATAATGACATGACAACGTACCAAAACGTGGATTGTCCAAATGTAATCTGAAGAGTTGTAATACTTACATATGTTGATAAGCCTTAGACTCTTCATTAGCCTGACCATGAAACAAGTTAATAAAGACTGGTTTTATGCTAATACACACACTGCATTATGTCACTTCAGGCTGTAAGGCTACACAGTGGCTTTGGCAAGGCATGAGGTCAGTGCTGAGGAGGGTAATGAAGAGCTCAGGTAATTCAGCGTACTACCTTTGATGCTATCTGTATGTTCATTCATAAGCAGAATCTTTAAAGCACAACTCATTTTCAAAAAATTTCAAACAGCATTAATATTTTAATTTGGATACCTTTTTCCAAGTCAATAACATGATATGAACACTTTGGTCAAGGTTTCTATTGCAGACATCTCTCAACAGAAAATGCAAAAACACCTCTGAAGACTTTTCTTCCACTCCCTTATTGCCTGTGTCTGCTTTCCAAAGACTGCTCAGCAAATAAGGAATTATTCACTACAACAGCTTCAGCAAGCTCTTGTTGATTTGCATCTTTCTTACTTTAACAGCTCTGGTAAGATAGGCAATTCTTACTGGTGTTTCCCATTTTCTCTCGGTTCTCTTGAGGCTTTGTCAACCAAACCAGCACAGAGTATTAAAAAGGGCTTTTCTTACAGAGATGGTGTAATGAATACTGTTACACTGACTAGTTCATTGGCCTAATACGACAAGAGATTGAAACAGGTATCTGAGATTTCCTTTGGATGCTTCATGGAAAAGATTGGTACAGAAAAGGATGACCAGGCTAAGCAGGCTCAGGAGCAACTGCATCTATACACCCATCATATTCTCACAGACTGCAGCAGCTCTGATGTCAAAGAGATTATTCTTTGTATTGATGACTTCTGAGTTCCCAAACAACCCAAAGCAGAATAATGTTCTGAAAGAAACCAAGCCCTATATGAAATATTCACCACCTCTTTCAGGCCTGGTGGTACTGAGAAAAAAAATTAAAACTTCAGCTATCCCAGTGTTGTTAGCATGCTGTTGATTTTATTTCTGACAAGAATCAGATGAAAAAATGGTTCATTACATGAAAAGAAACTAAATACTGAATGTCATGTAGAAGGCAGTTTGTCTGTTAGCAGGAGAACCTAAGGTTTCTTTAGAGAATTTGAAAAGGGCAGCATTTTCCCAAAAATTACAGTTTATCACTGAGAAACCCTTCTAAACATCTGCAGCACCAGGGAAAAGGGTCAGCATGATTTTTACATAACTGCACGGTAAGAGAACGAAGGCATTTAGCTGTGTCTCATGGATAATTCTCCCGAGAGTGATTACATCCCAGTCTTAGCTTATTGTGCAGTTACAGTCCCTTAATTCCCAGACTCTTCTCCCTGACTTGGTACTCTACTGCAGTTGTATTCTGTAGCATAGAAAAATGCAAGTTTGTGGCAGAGTGGTCATGTTTTCAACTCCACTTGGGGCAGGAAAGAAAGGGGACTGTGGTCTGCCTTCTCTCTGTTGACCAACTGACAACCATGTCTTTTTTAATATGTGTTTTGACCAGCCTTTCTATTGAAGGAGTAGTTAGGTCATTATAAAATGTCTCTATTTTAAGTGTGAAAAGTTAGCCAAGTCACCTTTTTACTTTATTAAACAGACATAACAATGCAACAGTAAGATTTTGTGAAATACATCTGTTTTCGTAACTGCTTGAAAAATTTGATGTTTGCAGTTTACTCCAAGAAACACAGGCTGAGCCTAAATTTCAAAGGAAATCTAGTTGCAATGATTACAGAAATCCAAATAGGTTAAAATGGGATGGAAAATAATGTGGCCACATTTATCTTGAAATATTAAAAGTAATTTCATAAAGAAACAGGTGCGTAGAAAACAGTTTTTCTCACGCCATCAGAAGATACTGAGCTAGAATTCAGACTTGAACTAGTTTAAGTTCCAGGGGTGTCTGACTCCAGTTTCCACAAATACATTCATTCCATAGCCTGCTGCCAAGACCCCCTAAATTCAGAAGAAGCTGTTTTCCAACTCTAGTTCCTAATGTACAAAAACCATTTTGAGGCAGGTTTGCTGTGTCTAAAATGCGCCTGGCCGAGCCTCAGTTGGAAATCAAACTGCTCAACCCAGCACTACGGACAATGTAAAAATATAGGATGAAAATTACCAACATAAAAATAAACCAAAGAAAAGCAAGCAGATTTTCCAAATTAGGAAGAGAATGCCTGGAATAATCAGCATAGGCAATCAGTAGCATGCTTTATTTAGACTGAGCCTTCAATTAAATAAAAGCTTTTCTCAGCAAAAGCAAATGAGACTGTAAGGGAACGAGAAGTCTAAATTAGTGCAATATGAATGACATAATAAATATGTAATGGGTACAGTACAGACCTTGCTTCTCCTCCCATGCACTCTAGAGAATTTTGGGGAAAAAAGTGGTTCTGATGGAGTAATGAAATGTATCACATGGTCCAGATTATTACCCTTTAAGTGCTGATTAATGAACTATTTTTTATAGTAACTGCAGACATGAATCCATGTTCACTACATTTCATAGACACATTTGTGGCTCTCAATACAGACTTCACTACAGGTGAAGTTCAAAGTAAACACAAGGAGGCATTTCTTCATGTAGCTGAGAAACATGAAAATCCCTCCCACAGCCCATTGTGAAAGCTGAGAGTTTTCAACTGAACAACTCTTATAAAAAAGAATCACTAAACTGCACTATATTGATAACATTAATATGATAAAGTAAGTCCCTGAAAGAAAAACTGTTGGAGATGGGAAGAATATGTGGAAGAAACACCATTATGCCCTTTGCTGTCTTGTGGACTTCACAAGGGTTTGGCTAGTAGGAGAAGCAGGAGACTGAGCTATAGGTGTCATCGTTCCAGTTTCTCTGGTTTTCTGTTAGCTGTTCAAGTTTAATGATAAAATTAGGTTTAAAATAGAATTATGCTTAGCTAAAAATCACTGCTTTCCTGGCCAAACCTTTCTCTTGATCAAGGACTGAAGAAAGAGGATATACAAGCAAAAGCTGATCCTATATATTGGTCCCCAAAACTGCAGGAGCTGGAGAGGAGCAGCAAGTAGAGCCAAAATAGAAGAAAATAGGTGGAGAAGCAGTTTTGTAAATAAATGAAATTGTACTGCAGAACAACGTAAGTAGTATCCAGGGACAGGGAGAGGCTACTGTAAGAGATGTGTGTACACCCCCCACCCCATGTATGTCCAGATGTCTATTCTTTAAAAGGCAATGTTTCTGGCAAATACAGCCATTTAAGTCACGTAGATAAACTGATCTTCAGCACTTCCCCTGGAGTATCAGGCACAAACTAGTGGTTGTTCTTTTCACTTGCAGTGTACAGCTGCTTTCTGAAGAGCTGAACAACATGCTTGGTTCAACAGTAATACCTGTTCTCAGAACAATTTTTCACTCAAAATTATGTTCTTTCAGCACACATTAATCATAGACATTTTTTACTGCACCTTTTTTCTCCCCTGGGCAGCAGCGTACATAATTTTTTCAAGACTCCAGTGCTACAAAGCGAATGATAATATTTAGTAGTCTTTGTTAACAAAATCTCTTGTGTGGAATAGAATTGATCTTATCTCATTGCAATTTGAGAGTGCTCACATCACCGCATCTGCCAAGCAGGTGTTAACAGCAGCAAAGACTTGAAAGCATCCATCACAGCACTGTTAACAGAACTGTTCAGTGCTCAGGCACTGTTCTCCAAAAAATCTCCAATCATCTCCCACCAACACTGCTCCAGTAGAAGGGAAGAGTCCTACTGGTAAGGGTTGGGGATCAACACCCTCCATTTCATAACCTCGTCCATCATCCTTAAAGAACATCTTTATAGTAGTATTTTGTGTAGCCCTTCAGAAGCTCTGCATTACCCTGCCTTCTTCATCAGAGGAGTTGTATGAATAAAATAGAACCGAATAATTAGAATTTACAGAATTAAGCATCTTAATAAAAATATGCCATGTACTGTTGTTTGCAAACATGATCCTGCAAACTTGGAGGAAAAGTCTTCCTTAAATTTGCTTTGTAGACTAAATCTAGTGCTTGATGCACATGGTGGTCAGTGGGTCTCTGTAAGTGGGAGACAAGACATTACTTCGCAAAGTATAGCTATGTCAGAAGTATTTTTATATAGGACAACACTGAGCAGAGAAGGATCTCAATCTCACTTGTTATTCCTGTATCATCAGAGGAGAATAGGCACAGCCAGAGGGTGATTTCCAGATCACTTAATTAGAGCACTGGTCTAAATAAGCCTTTAGAAGTGCTGTCTGTAGCAGGTCACTCTGTGCTTCAAGTTAATCATTGTGAATGCCTCTTGTGACCTTTCAGCAGAGTTTATTTCCTGTTTTTGCTACTTTTTCCATTTGAAAGTGAAGCTTTCTCAGAGACCCAACACAAATGCCAAACAATCCTGGTTTGAAGTGTGCTCTAAGGATCAGAAGTTTTTAGCAACCAAAACTACAGCCCAGTGGATAAAACAGATTTCAAAAATATACTTAAGAACAAATATCACTTAATGTCCTTACAGACTACACTAAATAAATGTATTTTCTACTTGCTGCTGAATTTCTGAAAAAAAAAAAAAAGTATTTACATGCTTGATTATATTATCATACATGGGCAATGGTCTTAAAAAGCACTGTTCTTACATAGTGATGTAGAAGATACCAAATTTGGTCACTCTACTGTACCATGAGTGCATAATTTCAAGATTGAAAGAAGTTGAGCTAAATGAATTTGAGAGTATTTAAATTATCTTAAATACTGACAAAGCGACTCATAAGCAAGCACTGAGATTACATGGTGTACGGGCTTTGCCAAAATGAAGGTCTCAACGGCAGGAAGAAGAAAATATTACTCCCTTGTCAACTTTGATTACACAACAAAGAAAATAATGAAATATAGCATATGTTGTCTGGTAAATTTTAGAAACAGCAGCTTTCAGCGCTCCATGCTTTAATTTTGTGCTCAAATATCTCTCAGCTATGGATGTTCGGAAAGCTGCTTCTTCCTTTAATACTAGTCTCCTGTCATAACATTTCTAAGAGGAGACTGTAGGTATCATGCTTTTTTAATGACTAAAGGTGTTAGAAGTTACAGTACCTACAATCACAAATACAATGAAAAATATGCCATTTAATAAAGTTAGGTTGTTATTTTTCCCTGTATGTACAAGTTAGGTATTTTTAACCACATCTGGAAAATTGCTTTGAAGACATTTAGATGAACTTAAAACTTTTTAATTAAAAAAAAGCTGGAGTCTGCAGGGAATTTCCTTCTATATTTTTCATCTATGATCTAGTGATTCTCTCTTGGAAGCAAAATCTCCCACCTAGATAGACCACCTAAACTCTTCACCTCACTCCAAACCAAAGAGTCTTTTCTCAACTTGGTGGTGAAAAACCAGCTATTAATTTAGGTTTTATTCAGAGCTCTTAAACAAGTTCAGACATTTGCTTAAGTGTTTTAGTTCGTTAGGTCCACTAAGAAACACTTATTATATATTGTGTTAAGTAATCTAAGTAATTTCAGTGATGGTTCTCAGGACAAAAAAGTCTTTAAAAAACTGTCTATAGCTCAACTAAGATACCCATACTTTTCAGGTTATAGAAAAAAAATATTAACCATCCTAAGAAAATAATACTGGAATAAGAGATGTAAGAAAAATTATGTCTTCTATTACATAAACTGCTTAATTTAAAAGCTAATCTCTTATCGGAGACACATAACATGCAGACCAAATTTCTGGATACACCCCTGTTACAATATAGTATTGTATTTTCCCTACAAAAACTATGTGCAAACCTATTTACATCAGCACTATAAAATTCTTAAAAGCTGAATATGCATTTCACACAGCAAAATTGAGTGACTCCAGTGCATCTCACAGATGAGAACGTCAGGTCAGCTCATTCACAGTTCTTGCACACAGGGTTTTTTTTTCCTGTACTTACCTTCTCTATGTAGAGGAGACAGAGCTTTGACAACTCAGGCTAAACTTTCAGAAGGAAATTACAGGAATATGCTTTCAGAAATGTACTTTCACTTAAATGATAAACTACATTCTCAATGGAGTTGATTTTCACTGTCACTGAAATAACTTTTTCAAGGACAAAACCTGTTATAATGCATTTAAAGAAAAAATGGGCTAGGGGGATTTCTTAGACATGCAGCTCACAAGTATAGTTTAACTTTGCATAGTAGTAATAGATATTTACAAGTGCCAGATTTTCAATTTATAAATATTTATCATAAGGACATGATTTTATATTTAATTATCCCAACTGTTAAGGACACTTCTAATGTGAGAAATGTAATTCAGTATATTTCGTACCAGATGTAGCCTCTACAGCTAGTCTTTTATCTCTGCTTGTAATGAGCGGATACTTAAACCAAAAACATTATGTAATATGTTAAGTGATTAGAAAAGAATAACTATAGAAGATCTGGGCTCTGAATTTAATAATTTTCTGAAGTAGCATACCTCACTTTAAAGCACCTCTGCAATATCACCATACTTTTAAGTATCTGATTATTTTCAACACATACCCATATGTATATCTCTGTTCATCGAAAGCTCTGAATTACTAGACCGCCCTTCCTTTCCTATCTCTCTCTAAACAGGTGAGTTAAGGCTGTGTTTGACACTTCTAGAAAAAGTATAAACATGAGAACTGGGATAGTTTCAGGTCTGATCTCAGGTTATCAGCAACTGAAATATGATGTCCATCTAACAAATTTGCACTGCCAAATATAGCAACCCCTAAAACATGCACGTTATACTGAAATTTTTCATAATTATACAACAAACTTTCAGAGTGGCTAGAAACACTGAATCAGAGAGCAAGAGAGCAGAAAGAAGGAAGGACTGGTGGCAGGTCGAGGAAAGCAGAATAGCAGCAGCCTGCTGGACTCACTCAAAAGACAAACTGACTTTCTGTTTCCAGAATAAATAGTTATACCAAATTTCTAAATTAAGTGCTATAAGGGGTTAGCCTTCTTTAACTGCAAGTCATAATTAAAAATAAACCACAAACAAATGCAAAGTAGATTGGGATTTCATCAGCAATATTCTGTGTTTTAATCCTCCAAGAACGTATGAAGTGAACTGGGGGAAAACCAATGTCATGTCTGGTGATACGCTGAATTTGATTATTCTTTGGCAAAGCAGAGCGTCAGAAAATAAGTGGTGTCATTGCATATCTGCACACCTACCCTACCAAACTGCCTGTCTGCAATCCACTGATAACATTTTGTGGTCTGACAAAGACTGTTCTTCAATTAATAATAAAATGAAACAGAAGGCACCTGTTACTAAGGAATCTCTGAGCCAAGTTTTGATTCAGCTAATTTTTCTCAGCAGTCTTAGCTACACTGAACTGTTTGCTCTCTGTATTCATTTCTTTAACAAAATGTTTGATTATTGGATTGCTAATATTACCTATTGACTCATTTACAGCAAGCAACAGATCAATGTTCTAACACAGTCATGAAGGAACCAAACACTACATCATTTTGGGAGGATTTTTAAGGATGGGAATGAGGGACACAATGAGAAATGATGGAGGGAATGTACAAATGGCATGTTGGCACAGAAAGGAGTTTGAGAATTTCTTCCGCAAAGTTGTCTTGTTTTTCTGGCTTCCCATTCTCTCTTCCTTTCCCCGATCTTTTGAAGCCTGCCCAGCTTATGGTTAAATCTCTGGATACGCATTAGGAGAACCAGTCTGAAATATCCCTCTAAGAAACAGGATAATGTAACAATGATAAACATTACAATGACAACATTTTGCTTCATGATGTGATGACAACATAACTTCTTTTATGTCTTGATTAATTATATCCTCAGTTGCCAATGTTAGTAAACCATCTAGATGACAGAAGACTCTAGAACAGAACTGCTTTGGTCTCCACGTTAATGCTTATTTACTGGGATACACCTGTATGGCAATGTTCTTCTGCTAACAAGCTCTCCAATGAACTGGGATGGGTTTTTAGTCAACCGTATGCAAGCAGTCATTTAGCTGCCCAGCTTTCCAATAGCAATACTTCCCACTGTATTAAGACCAGCACAAACATTAAAAAAGGTATTATGAGGTATTCTCAGCTTGTCTCCTTATGGGTAGAAAACTACTTATAAATCTTGAATCTGCAAATATGTCAGTCCCCTGGAGAGCCCTCAGATAGCTGTGAATTTTGGCTCCACTGACTAGAAACATTAGGAGATTCAGAGCTTGGAAATCAGTCTGGTTTTGGATGAGTCTAAGCTTAACAATTATGTGGTAAATTAGGAAGAATATAATAAACAATTTGCATTGTTCAGTAATCCAAATAACGTGCTCTTTTATAGATACAGAGAAAATGACACTCTGGTGCAACGATGGCAAGCTGGCAGGAAATTTTGAGGGACTAGCACACCCCAGGAACATAAAGGCAATTAACAGGAAACGATGGGAACAGCATGGAGGAGCAGTTCTGTACTGTGACTGTCTCCATGGCATTCAAGTGGCATCAAACAAAGCTAAGGGATTTGGTACAATATACTTGTTTAGCACACGTTCCACCTGCCCTTCATCCCAGAAATGGTCCCTATTAGTAATGGATATGCAAAGGATTGATCTTAGCAGAGCGAGACTCTTTTTTAGCATTGAATAAATCTGGAGTGCATTACACTCTTGTTTTAAAATTGGCTCAGTGTGGGAGAAAACAACCTCCAAGGTAATTCTGAATTCTGTTTCCATGTTTTATGTAAAACATAAATTCTCTACTTTTCTCCTATGGCAATACCTGACCTTCCACTCCTTAGGCAGGAAAAACTCAGGTTGTCTTACATCTATCGGTACTTGCAAAATGAAATCCTTGTTATTTATTTTAAAGAGTTTTTCACTTTTTTACTTTTCACTCAGTTTTAAAATCGGTTTGGTACTTTTAATAGGTGATTAGATTCAGTTGATAATTTTGACCTATGGGGAACAATAAGGCTTTTAAACAGTAATTTAAGTTAGTGTATTTTGTCTGGCAGCATAGCCATTAACGATTTGAAATAAACATTCAAAAATAGGAACATTTGAGAAAGTACCTGCTTTATGAAACTTCTCCATTATCTCTTGACGAACTGATTTTTCCAAGTTGAAATAATCGTGGTCTTCATCTGGCTTTCTCAGAAACAGAGGGATGTGCTGAAACACTATTATATGCTTGCATTTCTGTTTTTCAGCGACAGCCAGTTGCTCATTGAGCCACACATCCTGGGCTTGCTTTAACTCAGGGCATTTGGAAGAATCGAAGTATAACTGAGAATTCAGCACAAGAAAGAAAACACCTCCAACCCAAAAGCTGAAGTAGTCATCTCCCCAGTTCTTGCAGTAATTATCTATTGTTTTGCTTGTTGGAGCATTGCCAATATCATGGTTTCCACTGACGAATACCAGTGGTATGTCCTGGTCAGTGTTCTTGAGAACATTCTTTAAGTCTTGCTGTTGGTCCTTTCTCCATTTAGTTCCTATAGAAAAAAATGAACACATTTTAGTGTTTATGCTATCTTTTCCTATCCTCATTGTTAGCTTTTGTTTATGGAACTATGCTTAGTAAGAAAATTCTGTATTAGATGTGATCATGATAACACACAGTGATATAGAATACATCTTCACTTTAATATTGTATGTCCACTTAGCCCTTTCCCTCCTTTATCAAGTACTCAGCCACGTTTTGTAACTTGCCTTAAGCAGGCTCTGGATAGGAACTAATGGATGGTGTAGCAGTAGGTGATAAAACAGTGAGTGTTTTACACCAAAAGCTTTACCAGGCTGATTCTTTTAATCTATAGACTGATGATGTGGTGAAAAAATGCAGCAAGCTGGAATGGTGTAATAGCTTTACCAAGGGTAAAATCCAGGTCAATACCTGGCTTATATTTTATGGCTGTGCAAAGGAATTAAGGTTGTTTTTTTTTTCATGACAAGTTCTACATTAACAGTAAAAATATAATTAGCATCTTGTGGCAATTTGTTCATATACTACATCTGTTTTAATAACAAGCATGGCATTAGTTTCAAAGATAATTGTGTACTTTGCTAGTTTTCCCCACATCTCCATATTAATATGCATACTCAGTCAGTTACTCTTCTGGTTGTCAGAAACGTGTCCTTGTCTAGGAGGATTTATCCAATTGCTAATTTAGAAAGGACTTTTTTTTAAAAAAAAGCAGTTATTTTATTCTAATGATGACAGAGGTGGATTTTTTTTAAGTTTGCTTTAATCAGAAGCCAGTGATATGTTTGTTATCCATGAATTAAATTGAAAATTTATAAATTGTATTTTGTCCTGCAATACATAAGATATATCTAACAAAGGCCCATTTCATAAATAATAACTGCATTTTTTAACCACGAAGTTGTGACAGGACTCTAAATTTGGATTTTTAACATACATTCGCATACAGGTCTATGCAAATCAATCATCAAGTGTTTTTAAATTGTCTTCTATTTTTGTTACCACACATAATTATACATAGAAATGTATTAGAGGGACTCCTGTAATGTAGCTGTGAGAGAAAAGAAATTTTTTCCCACGTTTCTTCAAACTAGCAATGATCAATATGTTGACACACACTGACCCTTAGTAACTATCATTAGTCTACAATTCCTTTTCCACACCCTATAGATATAAGCTTAAGTACCACTTTACTGATGTTACCAGGATTCTACAGCTTTAGAAAAAAACATACTGTCTGAATTATGTCTAAATGTGAAGACAGATGTGAGATTTGGTATGTGGCGCATAAACTCAAAATCCACAACTCCCGTGTTTAACTGCTGAACAGCGTAAAAAGTTACTGTAGCAAAGTCTGAGTAACTTGAGACTTGCTGGGCATATGATCCCCAGTGTAATCTAGGAAATATTGTACATGTACAGCAGATCAGTTTGTGGGGTATATTAATATACCAGCACCATGGTTTAGACCATCCTTCCAGTTATGAAAAATATCCGTATTAGTCCTAGAAAAAAAAACAGGGCCAGTGACATCTCATGTTATTTGTAGGAGCTGTATTTTAAAAGAAAAGAAAAATTTAAATAAACCTAGCACACTTTGTTGTCCATGGGTAGTGAACATGGTTGAGAAAGCTGCCTTTCCTGCCACTCCCCACCTTCCAAGGGGTGGGGAAAAGAGGAGCAGCGAGGCTCTGTTAAGATATTTGTAAACACATGACACCATATTAATCTCTGTGCAATCACTTTGGGAGATTTATCTAACAGTTTCAGAGTATAAAGACATTTACGCATAAGTTACAGAAATAATTTGTAGAATTATGTATACATCTTCCCAGTGGTGAAATTCAAGCTCTAGAGACTAACAGATTAGATTTGTCGACAGCAGGGCACTGGTTCCCTCATTGAATGCAATATTATTTCTATAGCAACAGAGAGACATATTCAGCATTTTATTGCAGAAAACAGATTGCTTAAAATGGAAATCAAGGTCTCTGCCCAAAGAGTCTAGGAAATCATACTAAGTAAAGATTATTTTAGGACAATTGTATCTTGGCTTGACCTTTTCTTGGTAGAAGGCAAAACAACTTCAAAAGAAGAGAAATCCATGGAGATAAACTTGGGAAAAGGCTGAGTAATCTCTCTGTACTCCTTAGGTGTAGTGCTGAAGAGGACAGGCCAGGATGTACACACTAACCATGAGCTGAACTACAGTAGCATGCACAATGTGTGCTATAATGAGCCACACCACTGCGCAGTGTCCCTCTGAAGGCACCTCCTTCAATTTACAGCTGAGGTAAATAATAAAGAAGGAAGCCGCTAGAGTGCTACAGTTGTCACTGCCATAGCATAAAAAAACCATCTGTTTTAATCCAGGCACACAGCTAGCTGTAATATTTAATTAATATTAAGAACATTTTCATTCAATTACATGTATTTCTTTAGTTTAGACAGAAATTTGCTATAGATGAATCGGAAAACAATGTAATGCTAAGAGATAATGTAAAAAACAATTTGTGAAGTAGCAGGGTAGATGTTACTGAAATTGATTCCTGTTGTGTTTATCCTGGCATCATGTGCAGTGACATCTTTAAATCCCAGGCTACAATATTCTGTCTTGATCTTAGGTTCTGCAAAGACAGTCTTGCCCCGAGAGAAACGACTTCACAAATTAATAGCCCATAAAGGGCAGTTTGGCTTTTATGAAAAACATGAAAGTGAGAACTGTTGCTACTGTAGTTGCCTAGAATTTTCCACAGCTTCCCAGTCTATCATTTTCGAGAGCTGAGCCATGTGAACAGGAACATAAAGGTGCAATGTCAACATCTCTGCTGCAGTACATCTTTCTGTTGTATGTTGTATCACTCTTTGCCTAAACGCTTCCAATAGTCTCTCCTGCACTACTTAAAAGGACCCAAGACAACCTGCCTTCACTCACTGAAAGAGCAGCTTTCAAGAAAGTACTTTCAAAGCATTTCTGCTGAAGCTGGCTTCAGTCAGCAGAATTCACAGAATATTCTGCCAAAGAAATAATCCTGTAGCTACTAATCCATGGATACGGTTTATTTTGGTATTCCACAGAACAGAGCACCTCTATAACAAAGTGTTTGGTTTGGTTTTTTTAATGCATTAGCTATAGAACCAACCTGAAGCACTATTTACCCCGACACCATCTCTCTGAAATGCAAGCTGACTGCAATTTTTGCATGAGGCAACTCTTCACTTACAGTAACCTTCACCAGCATTGTGACTTGTTCCCCCAAAGTATTCCAAATGAAAAATTAGCTATCAATTAACAACAGCACCCATCTTTCTATTGATATGAATTAGGAGAGGGAAGGGGGAGCTTATGATAGTATTATTAGGTGGTACCCTCAGACTTTTCTGTGTCGGTGTTGGGAGAACTGTTAGGACTGCACCCCAAGGCAGGAGAAGCCTATCAGCCCCTGCGAGGTGACATGGGGGTGGTGAAGCACAACTCTGCCCTTATCTTTACTCACCTCCTGGCTATGCAGAGTTGTCGCATCAGGCACAGGCCATCACTGACTTTGGGGCTGTTCTTCTGATGAAATCATCACAAACAGGAAAATATACCTCAATGTAACAGGAGTTACAACAACAACAAACAAGCAAGCTGAATGTATGAAAGTCTTTCTTTCCAATAAATTGTTAAATTGTTTTTAAGAGACAGAGCAAGATTTTAATCTTTAACACTTTCTTCAATTGACTACCTGTGATAATTTACAACTTTTTGAGGGCTTCATCCTATTTACATTTTCATTTGTCACAGCACGACTAATAACTTTGTGAAATACTAGCCCCTTAAGTCTGACAAAATTGCCCTCACTGTTAAACTGAGAAATGCTTGCATTAAGTGGGTACAACTACTTAAAACGTGCAGTTTTCCTGATGTCTAAAGCATTGTCTACCCTTGCAAAGACATCTTTGCTATCAGAACAAATGCAGAATGAAAAGGCAGTTAATACCAGCTAGAGTCGATTGTTCAGACAAATCACTTCTTCCTTAGAATCCATTGGGCAATCATAGCCCAAATAATCTTTTGCCAGTTTGTGTCTTTGTTCCACGCTCATGTTGGCTACGGGGTGTTCAGAGAAGAGCTTACAATACAAACCGGTCTTGTGTTGGTGCTGTGCCATGGTCAGAACAGTAACGCAGAGCCATGGACAGGAACTGGATCCTCTAGCGCAAGTCCTACCCTTAAAACCACTCCTCTCTCCACTGACTACATAAGAGTTGGCAGTTTGGAAAAGATTTGCTTCAGCTTGATTAATTGAGTCAAAATTATGTGGGCACTGACTTCCAAGGAAGAAGAAAACCCTTTAAAATGCAGAGGGTTGGAGAAGCCTGGAAATGTGCCTTTTAAAAAGCAAACTTTTAAACTAGAAAGACAGTTCTAATCCCCTCGTCTGACCTGCATAATCTAAAGGACCGACTTTATGCAAGTTACTCTTTACAAACAGCAAATCCAATTCCAAGAAAACGGAGGCAACAAAGATTCTAACACAGATATATTTACTGTACAACGTGCCACATAACTTGCTGTGGATGCCTGCTCCACGTATACATTTTCAAATGTTCATAGATAGGAGTTGAATTGCTAAAGCTGAGACTATGATAAACTAAACTAAAAATTTCTGGACTGAGAAAGAATCAAGAGAAGAAATTGTAGCCAGACTTGGAGAGATTAATTTTTTACTAGAACATGGAGAAAAATCTAACTCTGCTTCCATACATATTTATTTTTTTATATATATATATAAAACATCTAGTACTTGTACTAGATTTTCAATACCAGTGGTCAATCTAGTACTTGCACTGATTCTTGTATCATGAAAGCATATGATCTGAGACAACCGTATAATTAATTAAATCTCAAAGATTTTCATATAGCGAGAGTTAGTTCAACTGTGGACTGGACTGGAGATTACAGTCTAAAAATGCAAATAAGTATGTACTTGCTGGAGATCAAATATTTGCTTCTGACAGCCCAATAGTTTTTTTGTAATATGAGACTGCAATGTATTGTCGAACATGCACGGAGAATCTCTCATGCTTCCCTACTCTTGGGCTGATTAGAGTAAATTAAATTTCACACTAAGCAGTTTGGAGGCTTTGAATGCTCCATTAGGTTTTACTAGAGTCAGATAATTACTATAAAATGTTTATTTATTAACTATAGTGACATTTCTTGAAGTAGGTTATTAATAGATGTTTGACAAATAATGTGCTACTTACCAATTAATAACGCCTAAGAATTTGGGTATTAGCATAAGAGTTTGGAGAAGAAAATAGCCAAGAATCCTTTTGGTTTAGGCTTCATCCTACTGAGCATATAAAAGTTTTTGACAGTTTACAACAGCAAAAGGAACAGATGCAGGGAGTTTATTTAGATACAGCTACCTTATTGTCAGGAAATTAGGTAAAACTTAAACACTGCTCATGTTATTTCAGGTGATAGTACAAAAAATGC
The DNA here is from genome assembly GCA_009769605.1 of Bucorvus abyssinicus. Lineage (NCBI taxonomy): Eukaryota > Metazoa > Chordata > Aves > Bucerotiformes > Bucorvidae > Bucorvus > Bucorvus abyssinicus. The sequence continues at coordinate 7,549,459 of CM020044.1, read as the reverse complement.
CCCACTGATCAGTCAGTGACATGTTTACAAAAAAATTACCTTGTACTTGACAGATAAAATGTTTACCTATAGCCGGCTTCAGTATAACCAGTTCAAAGCCATGGCTTCTACCTTGCACTTAAGACAATCCGTGTCTTTCTACTTCATGGTCTATTATAAATCTCTACTGACAAAGATTCAGGAATTGGGATTTCGCTGACAATTTTGCTGAAACTGCAGTGACAGTAGAATGCAGCTGCCTCCTCTCCAGCTGTGCCAGGCTGATGGGAGTTAAAAAAACTACACAAACTTGCTTTTGTTAGTAAAGGAAGTAGCCAGTTCAAATGGAAAAAAAGAGCAAATATAGTAAAGGTGACATGTTTCAGGCATTTTAAAAGCTGGAACCATAATTTAAGACACAATTTTTTAACTTGCTCATATGCTTGTTATATGGACAAATCAAACATCAGCATTCATGCTCTTGCCTTCTAGATGAGAAAGGGAATTTTTAAGAGAACTATAATAGTTTTAGTTAAAACTTTACAAAATATCTCCTTATACACATGCTTTCCTTAAGGACTAGCAGAGTCTGGCAAGTTGTTTTTTTTTTTTTTTTTTTTAAATTAATGAGCCTGTTTTAGCAAAATGTATTACTTAGCAGTAGTTTAAAAGCAATAGTAAAAGCAGTTCACAGCCAGATTTACTGTGGTAAAATAACTTTTTGAGAAAGATATTAAGCATCATCAGGCATTTCTTTCCTCTGTAGAATGTCTAACTAATTCACTGTATATAACATTAAGAACTGGAAGGAGACTTGACATTTCTCTGTAATTTATTCAGTTCACAAATGTATAAATGGTAGCTTGTGCATTTGCATGCAGATTCCAGCATTACGTTTGTATCACATCTTGTGCGCAAAACCCACCAGCAGCAAATCTCCCAACACCTCAGTTACTGAAATGTGAACAAGCTAGTTCATACCTGATGTAACACTGTACAGCAGCCTGTCTCCTGCAAAGGACATCAGGTTGAATCAACTGCAAAACAATTGTGAATTTACATGTTTGTACATTAAATGTCTGTGAAATATTTCCTATGCAGGAAGAACATACACATGCAAATGACTGTGGAGTTTACCAAATATAATAAGAGTTGTGAAACTCATTATTATTTCAGCGTTCCTTTTTAGTGGATCCAAAACTGAAAGACAGGTAGGACTCCCTGGGAGGCACCAACTTCAGCTCTTACAGAAACCTAGTTTTCACTGAGCTTTCCTGGCCAAGCCCAAGACTGTTTTAAGTAAGAAATCTCAGAACATTCACAACAGGTTTTCAACAATAACGCTTTGACTGGGAACATTTGCTATGGTACGTGCTTTACCTTTGATTTAGAAAACTAACAAGTTAAAGAGTTTAAGATCTTAGAGTTACCCTGTAAGGCAGGTGTTTGTAATTATATGCTGCACCTATGCTTTTAAATGTGGTAGCTATAAAAACTATACTTCTGGAGCAAGTAATATTAATGCACTCAATATTTAACAGGAACGAGACAGAAATATTCTGGCCTGTGGCAGCTGCACATCAAATATGGGCACAGGAAAGAGGCTCAAGATAATCCATTTAGTAATTCTCTCAGGAAAGAGGATGCCTTCAAATGCTGCAGTGATTATAAACAGAAAAGAAACCATACCGCTGTCTGGACACCAGGACCATCAGCTCTCATGTTCCTCAGCTCTGAAGCTGTCTATTTGGAACATAAATAACTTCACTCTCTACAGCATACGTGTCAGAGCTTATAAGAAGTACTGATTGTATAAAAGCCAGTACGCCCAGCTCATCTTTTATCCTGATCATCAAATTGTCAAGCAGAAGTCAGACAGAGAAGGGCTGATTTGTAAATCATGACCCTTAATTGCTGCCTAAATATGAACTCAGAATCCCAGTATTTGGCACCTGCTTTTAAAAATCTTGGTGCACATAACCACCTGTATTACTATATGAAGAAACACTGTTTGGATAATTTGAGAAGACACGTAGCCAAGCAGTTTTGCATTTCACATAAAGCAGATAGTGTTGCCCAAAATTGTAATTGGTTGAATTAAGCTGATACACTTTACCGAGGCTGTATGGTGGAGTCGGTTTTACCAACACATGCAGAATTTGTGGGGCAAAACCCCCATGCAACAGAGATGTATACAGACAGAGCACTGCATGCAGTCATGGGGAGCTGACTGGCAGGTAAGGAGGTCCCAGAAGAGTTGGGACCTCTGGAAGCAGCAGAGAATAGGACAGGCAAACCGCCCAGCTGGGCAGGCAAGGGCCCAGGATGCTTGAAGCAGAGGGAGCGAGCAGGCAAAGGGAGAGAATAGGGAAGGACGCTGAAGGAGGCAGTGCACTTGCATCTTCAGCAATCTCATGGTCATTCTATGACAGTGACTATTCTCTCCTAAACTCACAATCTTGCCTTTTTTTACAGGATACTAGGCTTTCTAGGTACTCCGTACCTTTTCACCACTACGCAAGGCACGATGATCAAGGACATTGCTTTCCCCAGCTGCATCGGGTGCTTTGCCCTGCTATGTGGCTGCTTTCCCCCATCCCCATTATACTTAAAGCAGTCTTTTTCCAGCTCTCAAGGCTGCACTGCCTCAATGTCCAGTTAACAGACCATCAATGTGCTGCTGATAGTTTGGGGACCTCTGTTTTCAGCTTGTCTATCTGTTGTCAAGGTATTTCCTGTCACTGAAGAGTTTAAACATCGGGTAACAACACAGGCCCACCCCCAAGCTCCAGTTCACACAGCAAGTTCCTGTAACAAGCTGACAACAAGCCCAACAGGCCAGGACTGTGGCACTGCAGCATTTGTCAGCCCAAAAGTACACTAGTGTATGGCCAGTGGCCTGTAAGTAGCAATGGCAATACTCGTCTGACTCTGCTCCTCAGCAACAATAGCATTCATACCTCTATGTGAACATTCTATAATTTCCCAGGATAATTAATATCCTGTTTAAAAATTCAAGAGGTCTTGAGCAACAGGAAAGTATGAAATGGCATTGCCAAAGGATCAGTGGTTTGCCATGGTTTTAAATTGATACCGGCCAATTGGCACCTGTAACTATCTACAATGCACCTATGGAACAGACTGTCACTGTTGGATTAAACAGCAGTTGTTGCTACACTTGTTCTTTTTAGCACATTTAAATTTTACAGACAGTTACGGAAAAAAAGGTAAGTAGCTGCCTCAATTACAATTTAGACATTCAGACTCTAACAATCTCCTTTAGCTGCAGTCTAACCCCATCCAGCTCCATAGAGGTGCCCCTGCTTTCTGTCTGGAAGTTCTTCAGGCACCTTTTGTTGTGCTAACAGCCTGAAACATACATTAGACAGAACAGTAAAAACATGAAAATATGTTAACAGATATAATCCTGAAAGATCATACAGTCCAACTATGGCCCAACAGAGAGCATGAGAGACAGACAGCAAGCACACTGAGGAGCAGTAAGAGAACATTATCAAATATGACTGCAGCTCTCTAAAGCTGATTGAAACAATCAGGTGTTTTAACTTGTTCATTTACAAAAGAGACATTTACATCCTGACCAACTCCATGTTGTTACCCTACCATAGAGAACCACCTAGGCTTTGGTTGACATTGGTGTGTTAAACAAAAGCTATCCAACTATCCAAAAAGTTGGGCGAAATTAGAAAAAAAATCAATTTTTGCCATTTTTACTGCAGGGTACCATATTCATAATACTTAGAGATTTGAAGTGTATTTCTGCATACATGTGAATGGAAGAATGCATGCAAAAACATATATATTAGCACATGAAAACATGGACAATGCTTATTCTACTAGGCAGACAACTATTAAATGTCTATGGCAAACCTGTCTAATGCATTCTATTATTAAAAATGTTTCCTTAACTAGAAGTTAATGAGACCTTGTCTTTAGCCTAGATACAGAATTGATATTGTGATCATATACATTCTACAAAGCTACCACCCCTCCTCACAGACCCCTTTAATACAGCATTGCAACCACTTGAAATACTACTATCTTGGAAAAGCCGTTAACTATTCCCAATATTCTAGGACAGAAAGAAAAGCCACTGTAAGAACAGTGTCTATCAGTTAGATATAACACATCAAATGTTCTTTTCTGTGCCACAACCCCTTGGAACCAGGTGTATCAATTTCAGGGCCACTGCTGGAGTCCAAAATGGCACAAAGCAGCTCATAACTCCTGCAAACAGGAAAACGGCTCCTTGCAGCTTCCCTCCCCACAGCCTCTGTCTTAGAGGAGGGGGAATGCAGCACAAGTAATTCAAGAGAGCTAGGAAGGGTGAGTTTTAAGAAAAAAATACTGGAAGGGTCTGAAATGGGTAAGACCACTTTATCAGCTATAAATGAATAAAAATCTATGCAAAAACCCCACAACACCAGACATCGGGAAAGTAAGAAAGCAAGAACAGGCACAACTGCTTATCTTGTGATCAAACTAGAAAGCAAGAAGGACAAGTGCTTCTGAAAGAAATGAAATCATAGGCAGATTAATAAAAAAGAAGTACCATCGTAATTAATTCACTGGGCATGTCAGAAGAGCAGACAACAGAATTCTTGTATTGGAATTCAGTTTATTTCAAATACAATGGCTGTTTTCTCCCATCACTTACACAGCTGTCTAGGTTCATTTGTTCTTTACAAATGGATTAAAAAAAAAGGCAGATCCTTCAGAGAAAAGACCTTTGACATAGCATATGCAAGTGATGTGGGCATCCTCCCCCACCCCCCGCCACTTCTCAGCAAGACAAATTCTGAAGTAGAGCACCACACCCACAGCTCTGACCTGTCAGGTAGTGTTTCCACTCACCTCAGCAGAGCTAAAGGTGCCTTCACAAAATTAAATGTTTCAGAAATGTGTTATTCATAACAGTTTGAAAGCCTTTAATTAAATAATTCAATAATATAACATAAAGGTAGAAGAAAAAGAAGAAACACTTCACTACTTGGACTTCATGGACTGAAAAGGCTGATGTTAGATTATATTGCACTGAATGACCTAGGCAGGAATCGTGTATGTTAGAGATTATGCCTTAACTAAAGGAATTAGTACAAGTATTCACAGTGTATGTCAGGTACCATGATACTCAATTCTAGTCATTTTGATTTCTTCTAATTAACATATACACACAAATGAATCTAAACCAGCAAGCATAAACATTACCTGCCCACTGATCCATTATCACATAGCTAACAGATCAAGCTTAATCAAGTTCTATCAGGTTTTTTAATTACTCTCATTATTAAGACAGTCTCATTTCATTTAGTCTCCAAACAGCTACATTTTACTACAGTCAGAGATAAGTACAGTTTGCAGGAGACTTGCTGTCTTGTTCTTTCACCCATATAAGCAGAGCAATTAATGAAAAATAATGAAACACCTGGTCTAAAGCTACATCACAAAGAAGACTTTGCTGCCTCAAACTGATGTGTATCAAGTTACTGACAGCAGTAGTATCATTTAAAAAAGAAATGCAGTGAAACCAATTTCCTCCAAAGGAATTTAGCCACATAAAAATAGCTGCTAGATTCACAGCTTCACAAGTCAATGTTTCTCCATGGCTTCAGCAGGGTGACCTTGGCTGCAAACAGCTGAAATCTCTATTGTAATGAAAGGTGTTGAAATGCAGAACCTGTTTCCTGGACACCAAACTACACGAGGTACAGGAAGAAAGAAACACAATGCTTCATTTTAAACTGAAACAGAAAAGGCAGGCAAGAAAGAAGGCAGAGGAGTTTGCCCTCAATGTATAGTGTGAGCTATTCTATGGAACAGACACCAAGTTTGTTGAGTTTGTGAGTCAGGATCAGAGAAGAGGTCAGCCACTAAAAGTGGGGTTTTGCTACAGACCACCTAACAGGGGCAAAGAAGTGGATTTGGTGTTCTATAACCAACTTGAAAAAAGTCTACCGATCACAGACCCTGTCTTTCATGGGAGACTAACCTCTCTGACGTCTGCTGACACCAGTTCAGGAGGGAGTCTGGGACAATTTCTTGACACAGATGGGGCAACCAGGACCCACCCTCCTAGTCCTGCTACTCACAAACACAGAAGTGCCAGGGGATGTGTTAATCCCTGGCAGCCTTGGCTCTAGCAGCCACCAAAGTGGAGTTCAAAATCCTGAGGGAGTAAGGAAGGCAGGTAAACAGATCTGAGGCCTCCAGACAGCAGACTGGCTTATTCAGGGAACTGGTACATAGGATCCTCTGGGAGGCAGCTCTGAAAGGCAAAAGAGTTTGAGTTGTCATGTCTTTGAAGACAAGCTCCTTAGCTAACACAAGAATGGTCCTTCCTGATACTGAGAGAAGGGAAATAAAAAAAGGTGGGGGGAAAGTAGACTATCAGGAGTATAACTTGGCTAAGTGAGGAACTCATGCCTGAGTACCAGTGGAAAAAGGACGTAAAAGGGAGACGGAAGCAAAGAGACTTGAAAGGAAGAATATTGAAAAAGTACCTGGCCATGCAGGGCTGCTGTCAGGAAAACCACAGCTCACTGAGGGTTGAAAATAGCAAGGGGCATGACAGGCAGCAAAAGCTTCTATTACTACTTTAGCAATAAAATAATAAAGAAAGTACAGGCCCACTGCTGAGTGAGGCAGAAACAGCTGACAGGTACTCAGCGCTTCTTTTGCCTGTCTCCACTGAAATGTTCTCCCAGAGTTAAAGGAGCAGAGAAAATATTGGTAGTGGAACAGGATTCAGCCAAGTATCTCCTGAAAAATTTCAACCCAGGCAAGCCCATGGGACCTGACAGGATGCATCCAAGAGTACTGAGAGAGCTGGCACCTCTTTATACTCATCAAAAGGTTATGGAGTTCGGATGTTGCAATCTAGATGAGTGGAGAAATAGTTGGGTGAAAAACTGACTGGACTGTTGGGCTCAAAGTTGGCTAGTGGAGTAATAAGACAAGTTTTCATAAAACAGAACAGAAGGTTCCAACTTGATATGAGAAAAAACACTTTTAGAACTAAATATACAGAGTTTTAGAAAAATGCAGTGAAACAAATACATTATCCACTCAACAATCTTTTGTGTTTTGCAGATTACCATTTTTGCCATATTAAGTTATGGTACACTAACCAATGCACACAAATGTCTTCAGAAGTGTGTCTTTCATTATCATGGTGTATCTAGGTGTAAGTATCAAGTTTACAGAAATTATTTTCAGTAACACAGTTGCACTATAAGGTATTGCTTAAAATTCTTGATTATGTACCACAATATTAGCATTACCAGGAATAGATATCCTATTCTTGATTATGTAATCAAGAAAAACTTCTGAAAATAATATTCAGAGTACAAACTACTTTTAATCAGCAGCTAAATACCCAGATACTGGCCCTGATTACTTTGTTGCTCTAATGACATCTGTAATGGATTCCAAGTGCTGTGCCTGATTGCTTCCCAGCTGATCAGAATTCTGTTCATCACTTCTAGCTGCTGGAGCTCTGAGATTTCTTCGAGTTCCTTTGCAAAAGGCTTCAACACTGCTTCAGCTCAATGGCTACAGTGCATGCTTTAAAGCAGTCATCAAAACTTCACACTTAGTACTCCATAACAAAACATTTTAAGAGAAGAGAGGAAGATGTGTTCCCCTCCTTTTTACTGACAGGCATTGATTATAAGGCAGTATAATCAAAGGAACTTGATAGATATTGGCCAATGGATTGTAAAATACAGCTGAACTTCAGTTGATCAAAGCTTTTTTCTATAACCATGCTGCAATAGTTAACTGTGATACACTTTCATTAATGCTGACATATTCAGTTTTAATATAAAATGCAGTTTAAAACATTAAGATACGTACAAGCCAAATTCATAGTTGTTAAATCAATGCCTTGTCTCATGTCATTTCTGATTTTTTGCCTACTGAAAATATGAATTTTTAATCCTTCATTTTATTGAACTAACATAAGGGAATTGACAAGAGCATTCTTAAAGAGACTTCTCAGTGGAGAAGTATGAAAAGTACCATTCTACTACAGACATGGATTACGTAGGTCTAAACATCCTTGGCTAGAATAGTGAAAATACTTAAATTACACCAGAAAAAAAAAAAATGTTACTACTGGTCTTCAATTCTGCAAACATTTATATGTTCAAATTATCTTGAAAAGCTATTTGCTATAAAAATTAAGATTTTATGTTTGCTTTTTCATGAATACAGTATGGCCAAAAGAATTCTTATAATCTCAAATTTTTGTTGCAAGAAATAATGAAAGTGCTGGCAAATTTCAATATTACTCTTATAATTTTAAAAATGGAACTCTTAAGGTTTCAGAGTTGAATCAGTTGCTGACAGCTTTTTATCTCATTGTGTCTTCACTTTAAATTAGAATTAAATGAATTATGTAAAGTATGAAATCTCAAGCACAGTGACATGTCTTGCTTTAAAATATTGTTAAAGTTTTCTTTAACTCTGCTTGTGTTTTGAAGGAGTTTCTATTCCAAAAGCTAAGAAAGGAACAGGAAAAGGTAGGAAAAAAATCCTTGAAAACTCTATTGTTTCACTTCCAAAATACACAATCATACAGTTTAAACTAAAGTGTTTCAAACACACATATTTATCTTCTATGAAGTATTTTTCTGACTCTGCATTTCTGTCTCCCGTGCTGTGTCACACATGTCCCTGCCCTTCTAGGCAACTAGTCAAAGAGTTAATCCACAGGTATCTGCACCATAGAGTGATTCACTTTTATCTATATCATCTGTTTAGACAGAAAGACAAATGGCTGACTGTAAAATTGTACTTATGTTTACCAACTCATGGCACAGCAAGCCACTTGTATAAATACAAAGGCAGTAATGAAATAAGTAATTGTTGCAGTTGAATATTCTAAAATTCCTTTTAGTAGTACATTTCCTTAACTACTTTATATAACTACATAATAACACAGGCTTGCAAAGGATTAACATAATTTCAATCAACAAGAAATCATTAGCTGAATTAAAGTACAGTGGCTCAAGTGAGGTAATCATAGAATCATTTAGGCTAGAAAAGACCCTTAAGATCATTGAGTAATGAACTGCTCTTTCTTGCCATTTCTTGGAAATTGCACTAGGCAGCTTCAAATATTTATACAATGCACAGAACATACACCACACAATGTAATTATATTCATTTTGCTAACACACATGCTGAGATATGATAATGTTTTGCAAAACCCTGACAGGTTTGTATTTAAAATATTATTGAAGCCTGACACATATACTGGTAAAATGGACAAAAATGACTACAGAGATCCACTACAAGAAAAAAACCCATAAAAACTGCCACACACAAGACTTATTTATTGTATCTAGCCATTCAGTACCCAGTGGAAGTCAGAAGACTGCTGGCTATGTAGTTTGCACTTTATGGACAGAAAAGCCTTAGAATAACGTTGTTTAAAGTCAGTATAAACAAAGGTACTCAGAACTTGTTTTATGAGCCTTTGTGAAATATCCAGGTAAAATAAAATTAACTTAGCTACCTGGATTATTTAAATTCGTGAGTGAAAGATCATTTTGAATAGGATGTTATATAGGATCTATTATTTGTCCTGACTTCTCATCTTAGAAAGGGGTACTGAAGATAACGTATTTGACTTAACTTACCCAAATTGAAAGTCCTAATCAAAACACTTATTAAAACTCTGCTATAGGAAGGCCAGATGATTCTTAGGAAGAGATTATTTTATGATTCTGAGTTAAATCTGTACTTCCAAAATTAATGGAAGAACATAAACCAATAAAGCAACCACATAATGGCAGACTTTACATTATGATCAAGCTACTGAGGTGTTACACTGTAGATTCAATCACACTTAAATCTGTTGTTTTTTATACTTTCCTACTCTAACACTAAAATTGAGTTCTGGTCAAAAGACAGACTGTAGCCTATATATAATGTCAGTCAATTTGACAGGTAAGGTTTTAAAATCCACTTTGTGGGACACTGAAGGAATTAGTAAAAGGTCTCTAACGTACTCAAAACCTTGCTGTGCAAACAAGAGCCAGGAAGCAACACTGCAGGTGCAAGTGGAGGGCAAAGAAGAGCATAGGATAAAGCACACGGGATTCTATTTGCAGCCCAACTTGGTGGATTGTTGTGCTGTCAGCCACATAGCTAAGGCTGTCTGCAGCTCTGCTTCTTACCAAGGCTAAGAAATGTAAGACACTGCGCTTAGATCTGCTTTACAGACCACTTGTCAACCGGTAACATCACCTTTTCTTTCACTTCCAAGAAAAGCATTTATCTTCTTAAAAGAGAAACTATTACAAGTCTGTTTTAAAGTTATAACTGTCAAATTTTGTAACCCCCCTTTCTAGATGGTCTGTTGTTCTTCCTCTGACTAAACACAGAAACATGCTCATCTCTGAGTCCCACAACAGCAACAAGACGAGAGAACGCTAAAACTTGAATTTACTGGCTTTTGGCATTTATTAAACATTAGAAAGCCAGAGAATTCTCTAAGCTTCACCCACTTTAGGTACTCAAAAAGCCACAGCTATTTTTTTGTTCTTTTCTTGGCATTGTTTTCCCCCAAGGACCAGAGTCCCTATTTGTGTTCTCAAAGGAGTTTGTTTAGAAGAAAGAATTTTAATGTGTGTTCTTAGGACTTTTTATTTCAAAAAAAATTTCCTTATGCCCATTGAAAAGAAAACAACAAAAGCAGACCCCTAAAATAAACAATACAGGAAGTCAGATAAAGAAATCAGAATAAAGTCTCAAGAATCATCTTCCAAGCACACTTTATTCCCAAACACCAAAACAGTAGAAGGCCAAATCCTATGAAAGAGGTTGTGAAGTCAAGGAAATTAAATTAGCCATGTTGCCAATCTGAAATAGAAAGAAAATGGAGTTACAATCCCCATTCTACACTTTAATTGTCTTACCTGGCATTCCATGGATAAGATCTCCACACAACACAAAGAACTTGGGTTTAGGGTTTAGTTTGTTAATGGCTTGCACAGCTTGCTCTGCTAACTTGATTTCTTCTTCCCATTCATCATCTCCATTGTCAGTATCACCAACTGTCCAAGCTTTCATCAGTCCAAACTGAGGATCTGCTCCTTGGATGAAGTAGAAGGGCCCCTTCCATTGGTACTCATCATCTAAGAAGAAAAAAAAAGTCAAGCACTAGAGAAACTTAATAGACAAAATGTAATTGCTCTTCACCTAAGTAAGCTGAGGCCACTTTAATGAAAGTGCAGAATTCTGTAGTTGCTGATATAAGACAAATATAAAGGCAGAAGTACAAAATTTTCCTCTAATAGGTAGCTGCAATAAATGAAAGTATATTAATCTAATTATACCACATGGTAATTACAGACTGATTAGAGGAAAAGTATGTGAAGAATTCAGCAAATAGTGCTGGAAATTACAAAACTACAACATAGCACAAGTGTATAACATTAGATTTCATTTGATTCTTGTAAGACTCCAATTATCGCTGCTTTAATTAACAAGTTAAAACATACACAACATATTTCACATTTTATGGTTCCAGTAGACTCATACTTAAATTATTAAGGAGTTAAATGCTTTTTGTTCTTATACTTTTAGAGAGAAGCTGGATGTAGCACATTCTTTGGAGTTAGAACTGAGGCGACTCAACAGGACCAAGGTCAGTGAACACAAAATCCAGCAACATCAGATTAGCAGCAACAATGAAAATCTTAATTTAGAACTGCCATATTAGCTCCTGAAACCTATGATAAAATAGTGAGAACTCAGAAACAAATTTCCATTGGTATAGTCAGTGCAGACGGAGGGTACAACAGAATTTGTGGGTTTTTTTTCAAACAGCATTTAAACTGTTAAATACTCACTGATTACATCATCTATAGTTGAATCTAAAAGAAATGATACAGCAAATTATTTCAAACTAAATTATAATCCATAAATATACTCCCATATTATCTCAGTCTGATCTGAAATACAGTTTGAGGCAAAACTAATCTTCCAACAACAGTACATAAGCAATAGCATGTCCACCACGTGGATTTATTTTTGGTTTTCTTTCAAGTGATCTAGAACTGAAGCTTCTTACTTTTCAAGAAGGGGGATATGTTTCTTTCAAGGAAGGTTAGAAAAGGGAGGTCAGAATTCATCTCCTGCACCGTGGATATGGATAGGCAGGGGTAAGGGAGAATAAATGTGGGCAACATTTTTTGTAATTGTCATTTGTTGCTATGGCATCAGATCATTTTGCCAAATGCAAGCTTCTACATTTTAGTTAAAGTAACAGTTAATTTCTAAACAAAAATATTTCTAATCTGTTAACATTGTCTGTTAATTCATACCAGCATTTCCTTGTTCTAAATAATTACCACCTATTTTATAGATAGAAACTTTTAGCTATTCATTAGCTTTTAATTCTGAAATGAAACTAACTTTTCCAATTACGTAACTTATTCAGAGAAGTTAAATGCTCCATCTATCCATGAGTTTCCAATGGAAGCCTTATGGAACCAGCTGAATGACAAGAAGTAATTTAGGTTTTTATTTTATGTCTTGCATGGCACAAAATATGACTGCCATAAAAAACAGCTTACATGCTGCAACGGCATTGTTTGTGCACACAAATCAAGTTACAGTTTTTATAAGTGGAAAGTTATAGGAAAAAAATCAGTGAAGGAAGTTTGCATCAGAAATCCTTCAAGACCTATAGAAAATAAAACTGAAATGAGGGAAAGCCTGAAACAGGAACTTGTTTTTGAGAAGTGGCACAATCCTCAAACTCATTGAATGGGGAAAAAGCTCAAATCTTTGAACAACGTGGCAAGATTTTTAACACCTGTCCCTTTTTCAGCATCACAGTACACAGTATTGATAATCAATGCTGAGCAAAATCTACTTGTTTTGTACGATTAATCTGAAGCCAGTAATTTTCACCATAGTAGCCAAGTAAAATATAGATACATGTATCTATTTATTTTTACAGGAACTACTTTGAAAAGAAAGCTAGTCTTTGTTTTAAAAGACTGTATTTCAATTATGGACATACTGTGTTTCCCTTTACACTATGCCAGGGATGGTGTCTGGTGGCCAAAGGCAGCTGGCGCACCTGCAGCAGGCCAGGTAGATGTCAGGCAGGCAAGCTGGCTGGCACAGGCAGCAGGCCTGGACCACGTCCCAGCTAACAAGGAGCTTCACATATAATGCTTGACCAGAGAGAAGTCTGGCAAGCAGACAATGCAATGTCAGGGAGCTGATGCAGAGTTGATGCAAAACAACTTGCCAGACCAGAGGCTCTTCTAATATATACTACTTGGATATTTTTTTCCTGCCTTATATTCATGCCAGTACAGTAGCTCTCTAGATTTTAAGAACCTGAATGTTTCCAAGACTGTGCACAGATGCTCCGGTTTGAGTGGGTGAGTGATGGTCATGTGAGGCAGAGAGAGAGACACTGATAAGATGAATTTTAAAAGAGAAGTTCAGTACACAGACAAAATCAAGAAGTTGCAGAAGAAAGGAGAAACAGAAGATGCAGGGGTGGAGGTGAAAAAGAGTGGGGAGAAAAGGAAAGACATAGGAGGTGAAAAGAGAAAGGAACTGAAAATGATGCAGAGGTATATGCTATATTCTTCTGTAGGAAAGAAAAAGAAAAGAAAGAAAAGCAGGCACAACAGAAAAGATCCAGGAATCAGGGCTACATAAATAACGTTTACTTAAAATATTAGTTTAATTAACTGGTCTTAGTCCAATAATTCAGTCAACAGCTAGTTTTGTGGTATTTGATAACTTATCAAATAGTTAAAAAAAATAACAGTAAGGTTGAAAAAATATTTTCTACCGTTGTCTTGTTATTTGGTCACTCCAACTAGAAACCATATTTAAAAACAATAAACCTTGTATTTAAACCAATTTCCATTAGCATATTACTTACCAAGTGGTACTCTACTGATTTAGTTTAGTATTTGCTAATCTTGTTTGCCACAAAACAAAAGAATGTATCATGGCTTGGCTTCGCGGACGAAGATTTGGGAAGGGCTTTGCCCACGCTTATTGCAAGCGCGTTGATGGCTGAAAAGGCCAATGCGGGATAGGCAAGACCGGTTGCAAAGAGCACACCGGAGGGTCTCCTTGGGTGGTATAGTCGAGGCACGGTTCTTTCTGCGCTGTCTTTTCTCCTCGAGCTTGATTCTACGCGTGCTCTCAAAGGAGACAGCAGCGTTATGTATGGTGTGTCTCCAAATCTCCCGATTGGAGGCCAGGGTGGACCACTGATGGTGGTCAATATGGCCTAGGCTGAGGTGTTGTTTCAGGGAGTCCTTATATCTCCTCTTTGGAGCTCTTCTCTTGCGGCAGCCGGTGGCAAGTTCACCATAGAACACGATCTTAGGGAGGCGGTGATCCGCCATCCTGGAGACGTGCCCTGCCCAACGCAGCTGCGTTTTCAGCAACATGGCCTCAATACTGGTGACGTCTGCCTGTTCAAGGACAGCAACATTAGTCACGTAGTCAGTCCAGTGGATGTTTAGGATTGTGCGGAGGCAGCGCTGATGGAAGCGTTCGAGGAGTCGCAGATGGTGGCGGTAGATGACCCATGATTCAGACCCGTACAGAAGAGTAGGCAGTACCACGGCTCTGTAGACACTGATCTTTGTACTTTTCTTCAGGTGTTTATTGCACCAGACTCTTTTATGGAGTTTTCCGAAAGCTCTGTTTGCCTTTGCTATTCTGTTGTCTATCTCTTTGTCGATCGTGGCATCTGAGGAGATGATGCTACCCAGATAGCTGAACTGCTGGACTGGCTGAAGCTCTGACTCGCCAATGGTGATGTGGGGATGACGGTAATCGTCTTGTGGTGCTGGTTGGTAGAGAACTACTGTCTTCTTCAAGCTGACTTCCAGCCCAAAAAGCTCAGCCGCCTCTGCAAAGCAGGATGTTAAGCGCTGCAGAGCTGCTTCTGTGTGGGCAACAAGGGCGGCATCGTCAGCAAAAAGCAGCTCGCGGACAAGGTGATTCAGGGTCTTGGTGTGGGCCTTCAGTCGCCTTAGGTTGAAAAGGCTCCCATCGGTACGATATCGGATATAAATGCCATCTTGTTCGTCGAGGTCTGCCGTGGCCCTTTGGAGCATCATGCTGAAGAAAATTGTGAATAAAGTTGGTGCGAGAACGCAACCTTGTTTCACACCATTGGCTATTGGGAAGGGCTCAGAGAGTGCATCGCCATATCTGACTTGGCCGCGCTGCCCCTCATGTAACAGGATTATCATTTTGAGGAACTTGGGGGGACATCCTAATCGTTCCAAGATCTGCCACAGACCTTTTCTGCTCACAGTGTCAAAGGCTTTGGTGAGATCAACGAAAGTTACATAGAGACCCTTGTTCTGTTCCCTACACTTCTCTTGCAGTTGTCTGAGAACGAATACCATGTCTGTGGTACTTCTGTTGGCTCTGAAACCACACTGACTTTCAGGTAGAAGTTCTTCTGCGATAGCGGGTACCAATCTGTTCAATAATATTCTTGCGAGAATTTTTCCAGCAATGGAGAGCAGAGTTATGCCTCGGTAGTTTGAGCAGTCTGACTTTACTCCTTTTTTCTTGTACAGGGTGATGATGATTGCATCACGGAGATCTGGTGGTAGTTCGCTTTGTTCCCAACAGCGCACAACCAGCTCGTGAAATTTAGCATGGAGCGTTTGGCCTCCATGTTTCCAGATTTCAGGCGGGATTCCGTCGACCCCAGCTGCCTTGCCGGTTTTCATCTGCTGTATGGCCTTAAGGGTCTCTCCCATAGTAGGGGCTATATCCAATTCATTTTTCACCGTTTGTTTTGGGATGAGCTGGATTCCTGAGTCTTGGACCACACGGTTGGCACTGAAGAGAGTTTGAAAGTGTTCAGACCATCGATTCAGGATGGAGGTTTTATCTGTGAGAAGCGTTTGGCCATCTGCGCTGAGTAGGGGGCTTTGAACTTGGTGTGTGGGTCCGTACGCTGCTTTCAGAGCCTCATAGAATCCTCTGTGGTCACCCAAATCTGCGCATAGTTGAGTCTTTTTTGCTAGGTTGAGCCACCACTTGTTCTGGATGTCTCGAAGTTTCTGTTGGAGTTTACTGCATGCAAGACGAAAGGCTGCTTTTCTTACATGGCAAGATGGTTGAGCGAGGTGTGCTTGGTGAGCAGATCTCTTCTTTGCCAGCAATTCCTGGATCTCTGGATTGTTTTCATCAAACCAGTCTTTGTTCTTCTTTGTGGAGAACCCTAAAAATTCTTCGGAGGACTGCAGGATGCTATTTTTAATATGTTGCCAAAGCGCTTCAGGAGAAGAGTCTAAGGGACAGTCTTCAAGCCTAGTTTGAAGGTTTGCCTGGAAGCTGTCTCTCAGTGCAGCTGTTTGAAGATTGTTAACTTGGAGCCTCCTCCTCAGAATGCCGCCCCTCTTAGGTTTGGGCTTAAAATGGAGGTTAAGTTTGCAGCGCACAAGGCGGTGGTCTGTTTGGCATTCTGCACTAGGCATCACTCGGGTGTGACAGACATCGCGAACGTTTCTCTGGCGCACTAAGATATAGTCAATGAGGTGCCAGTGTTTAGATCGAGGATGCATCCAGGTTGTCTTCAGGCTGTCTTTCTGCTGGAAGATAGTGTTGGTGATGGTAAGCTGCTGCTCAGCACAAAACTCTAGCAAGAGGCGACCGTTGTCATTGCAGTTTCCAACTCCATGCTTGCCTAGTACTCCTTTCCAGGCTTCAGAGTTCTTACCTACTCGGGCGTTGAAGTCACCAAGGATTATGATCTTATCATCTGCAGGAACCTTTTGAGTAAGGCGGCGCAGATCGGTGTAGAATTTGTCTTTTTCTGTAGGGTCAGCTTGGAGAGTTGGGGCATATACGCTGAAGAGAACAACATGTTGCTTGTTGTGTAGCGGGAGGCGTAAGGAGATAATGCGATCAGAATGACCTGTTGGCAAATTTTCAAGTTTAGAGGCGATGGAGTTTTTAATCATGAAGCCAACTCCGGAATGATGACTTTCGGTTTTGGGTTTGCCTGACCAATACAGTGTGTAGCCGGCACCATGTTCTTTAAGGCTGCCTTCCTCATGAAGGCGAACTTCACTGAGAGCAGCAATGTCGATGTTGAGTCGTGACAGTTCGTGAGCAATTATAGCAGAACGGCGTTCAGGACGCCCACTGTCTGCTGTATCGAGCATGGTTCTGATGTTCCAACATGCGAGTGTCAATCTGGACACACCTTTGGAGGCAGGTGTATGCCTTTGTCTCTTTGTCTTTGGTTGACCGCAGAAGAAGATGTCCGTTGGCCGCGGCTAGCCAACCGGATTGGAAGGGAGATGAGCTTTGGTTAGGCCACCTTTTCTAGGCCCCTCTCCATGTGGAGCAAGCAGTGCTCTCCTTGAAAAAGGCTGCTTGGTCATTCAGGATGCTGCCGAATGAGACTGTCATCTCCCGGGTCAGTCTCAAGCGACCAATGTCCTGAACCGCCTGCATGCAGGGTTGGGTCTGCGGCTTCCAGTGACATCTTTCCACCTGCCGTTTCGTCCCTTGCCTGTCGCTACAGGGCTTTGCAAACGTGAGTACACCCTTCAAGCCTGCGCGGTGGATTTTTTTAGGTGAGGCGCAGCGTGCGCGAGACTGGCCCCACCCTTTACACCTGAGGTTCATCTGCCAGGGCCTAGCGAGCTTGGACGGTGACAGCGAAGTCCTCAGGTCGTAGGTTTGGTTAGAGTATCCTTCTCTTAGATGGATGGCCTTACAGGGCTAAACGAGCTCCATCTGCCCGGGTTTGGAGTTAGAGTTGTCCTTCTCCTAGGATGGTTGCCCGAAGGCTAGTGAGCCCATCCTGCCCGTGGACACACTTTGTCTGACCCTTCAGTTGAGACCTGTCAGGCTTGGGAGACCCTACCGGAGGCATATGCCACCACCAGCATAGCTCTCAACTTCGCAAGGGCACGCAAGCTCTTTCCCCACGGCAAGGGGGTGCCCATGAAAGAGAAAAGAATGTATGGGAACTAAGTAATATATAGACACTCAGTTTGAACTTACAACTTAAGTTTTTGCTTATCAGGAACGTGTTTCAATTACCATAAAGTCCGATAAATAAATGCAGAATATCACAAAGGTAGTTGTAATGGTACAATACCACTGGTACGAACTTCCACCTGCACCAACTCTTAAGCCAGTTTTGAATTCAGTTCATCCAGGAAGTAACTCTCAATTGCCCTCACTGGTCTGACTGCAGAGGGGATGAGCCGAGTCTTTCCTTATCTCTGCAAGGTGTAACATCAGTCCAGCTAAAGCTAGTGTGGCAATTAATGATATTTGGCTAATTTTGCTTACAACTCCAGGAGCATGCCTGCATGAGTGCTCTTTCAGCAGACCAACACGGTAAGAGGCTGGCAACAAGAAACAGAGTGTATATAAAAGCATCTTCCACTACCATATACGGATCCAGAAGTCTTTTGTCTAACAATTAAATGATTTATCAATGGACTGTGTTCAGATAATTACTAACAAAACTTCTGTACCCTAATTCTCTCCCACATCAGCTGCTTTTAAGCACCCTCAAGCAGAACAGGTACTGTAGGCCATGCAAATGAACCTCATCTTCTTAAGCAGTAAGTTGGGCATCACAAAAAAGTGTTTAAACCAATTTTTTGGACTTTGCACTGAATCACAAGAAGAGTGCTCAGACGAATCATTCTGTGCTATGCTAGGGGAAGCCAAAGTCTGGCAGAGGGTTAGTAACAAACAACATCAGGCACAAGTGGTGGGAGGAGGAACAGCTGTTTTTGCAGTGATCATCTAGTCATGATCCAGGTCCTAGATGTTACTCCCTAAGGTTTCAAATAAATAGCATGTACAGTTGCTATCTTCCCCTCAAACATAGCAAGCAATGACTTTTATGGGAATGATATCAAAGGCATCCTTCTCGCTAGGAGTTTCAATTTTCAAGCCTTTAGACGAGCTATGTAGTTGGATCAGAAAAAGTGCATGATAGGTACAGCAACAGATTATTATGAGCAGAGAGGTTGTTTGCAATTTTCTGAATTTACCACAGCAATAAGAAAACACAAATGC
Source organism: Bucorvus abyssinicus (assembly GCA_009769605.1). Classification (NCBI taxonomy): domain Eukaryota; kingdom Metazoa; phylum Chordata; class Aves; order Bucerotiformes; family Bucorvidae; genus Bucorvus; species Bucorvus abyssinicus. Next base: position 7,530,382 of record CM020044.1, on the reverse strand, counting down.
CAGACAAAAGTCAGCAGATTTCTCAAGTAACTGATGTACATACGGTTTCCATTTCTGAAGGACAAATAATGTCTGTGGAGCTGCTCTTACACATTCAGCATCACAAAACTCCTATTCCGAATCTGTTTTGTTCCCAGGCCTCCTTAAGAGCTACATAGTTGATCACCACGGAAGAAGTCCAACTTCAGAACATGTTGCTATGCCTCAGTTTCAATAGCTTCCCACTCTTTTTCTGCTCCCATGCATGCCAAAGTATGGAGAGAGGATCATTGCAATGTATTTTTAGTCACATAGGCTGAAAAATGGTGCCAGCTTCTAATTTTATGTAAGGATTAATTCTGTGAAGGGCCAAAGTAGTCAGCAGCAATTCACAGGAGAAAACCTCAGTCATGTATTGTGATTGTACACAAAAAGACACTTCAAAGACCTAGGTGGGATTTAAGCCAAACTCCACTATTTCTAGAAGACAGTATCTGGTATCTTGCTATGCCTTATTTCTTCTCCCTTTATTTTCCTAATTTCTGCTCCCTTTTCTTCCCCCCCTCTCCAATGATCACAAACACACACAGAGATTGCTCATATAAACCACTGCAAGCTGGCCTCTGACAGCCACACAGTACTGGTGGGATTTCCAATATTTCCCTGGTGGAATCTTTTAAAAAGTGCATTGGTTTTCTTCTTCCTCTACACTCTATGCCATTTCATGGAAACAAATTAGCTATGAAAAGTTACTCCTGTCCATAGTCCTCTATTGTATCAGAGAAGGGGCATGGATACACACCTAGTGCTTGCTGCGTATACCATGGGCAGTAATAAATACGAAAAATGTCCTCATTCTCGTGTTGGGTTTGTCAAGGGAATTAATTTTACTTCTCAGTAAGATCACAAAATAGCAGAAATAGGTACATGGTTCCCTACCCTGAGCCACCTACAAAGTGTGCCTATGACTCTTTCTAGGTAAAATTTGACAAGAAGAACCACCTTAATTTTCTAAAGAAGCTATAGGCAGGAAGGAAAATAGAATCTTTTAAGTGAAGGCAGTATTTTTATACATCATAAACAATACAAAAAGGCAAACATTCCTTGCAATTGTTTTGCAGTTTACCTTTAAAGGAATTTGTTTTCATTCCTCTCAGTCCTGGAATAGCTTGAAGAATAATAAAGGACTTGGATTAAACCCTTAATAATTTCTTATTTAATATTAAAACCTTATCAGTAATTACGGCTTCAAAACCATCATTGTCATTGTGTGTTCAAATACAAAAGACTTCAGTCTAATGAAATATGCATTCCTTTCACCTATATTTTCCATGTGCCCCTGAAAGACTATCAAAGATATTACTGTTGAGGGTTCTGCTGAATGACCAATGCAACCTATTATGGAAGGTGCAATTTTATGCATCATGGAATAAAACCCTTCAAAACAGTTATCAAAATACATTTTTCAGAGAGAAAATAATACTATTTAAAAGAGTAATTATTGTAGAAATGATGTACAGTGAGCCTAAACTACATAAATAATGTTAGTAGGAACATTGACAGAATACAGTTTCTCAAATAAATTAGTCAGTGTCTCTATTTTTAAAGATATACTTTTAAACTTCTTAGATAACTATCAAGGTAAGAAATGCCCCCTCAGATACAGTTTATTTGTACTGAGGGCTACAGAATGCTAAACTCTAGTCATGCCTTTATGCCTACCCCCAAATTTAACATGTAAACTCATTACAGAAACTTTCCAGCCCAAGACTGTAGGTGTGAAGGGGGGGTGGCTTGCATAATGACAAGGTGAAGTCACAGAAAGTTGCTCAAAACCCACGTAAAAATTTGCCTAATTCATGTGAGAGTTGGAGACAGTATTGGGAATAGAATATGCTAGCTGGGAAGCAGTTCTGATCAGTGCTCAAAAATACTACTGTTGAAGAGCTCTAGAGCAGTAATCATAATGTGCCAAGATCCAACCCTCATGTGAAAGCAAGAAAAAATAAGAAATCAACTGCAGTTGTATTTAATTACAAAGAAAGGCGAATTATATATAATTATGATTCTTTTAAAAAGTGCAAAAATCCTTGAGGGCAGCATGGAACCTATTCAAAGACACTATCCTAGTGGCTCAGACCATATGCACAGCATTTAACAAGAACTTCAGAAAGACCAAAAGGAATCCAGACTGACTAAACCGCAGCTGTAAGAATGCTAGTAAGCGCAGGACAGCATCCTTGAAAAAGTTAAAGCATCCACATAGAGAAAACAGGAAATATTTTATACACTGGATAGTTAGATACAAAAGTCCAAGAAGTCAAGTTCAAAAAAGTGAGCAACAAGCAGAAATAGCATAAATCTGAAAACTAATAAAGCCCTTTTTAGAGGAATTAGGAGCAGGTAACCTGCTAGACACTCACTAAAGCTAACAGATGTTCCGGACACGCAAGATGCACACAAAGATAAAGGCAGAGCAGAAAAACAATGTAAATTTTTGTATCCATGTTTATTGTGAAGGAACTTCTGAAGATCTAATGCCAGAATTCTTTCTTGCAGACAGTGCATCAATACCAGCAGTTGATTCAACAAATAGACATGAATAACAACAAATGACTCAGATTACGTGGCATCCATAGAAGAACTCAAAACTAAAAAACAGCTAACCCCTGGGGAGTTACCTCTTGCTAAAAACTGCCTTTGCACTGGAGGAGCAGGAAGAGAGCCAGTACTATACCTACATGTAAAAGGCTTTCCTGAGCAATCTGGTAACTGGAATCTACACAGGCAAGTTAATGTAAAGTCTAATGAAGACAATAACTACTGATTGAACACTTATTGATCCTTCAGAAAGAGTAACTGACAGCTTTTATGTGGGAAAATCCATTTGATCCCACCTCCAAGAGGTACCTGACAGTTGCTCACCAAAGACTCTTAAGGAAGCCAAGCTGTCTTGAAATATGAAAGAAGGTCCTTGCATAAAAAACTGGTAAGAAAAAAACCAAATGGACAAGACACACAGATCCCACCTGAACCTGTACTGGGAGCTATACTGTTCAACAAATTCAAACAATCTGTAACAGCAACTGAATAGCAAGGGAGTGAAATTTGCTAAAACTAAGCCATATGGCAGTATGAGAATAAGGCCTGGTTGTGAAGAACTGGGCAGAGACTTTATTATGCAGTGACAGTTCAAGAAAGCAGATGAACTTCAATGCAGAAAATTGCAGGATAGTGCACACAGGAAAACCACCAACAACTTCATATAAACAATGATAGTTCTAGCAAGTGCTACAAAGAAAAGTCACCTTAATATTCACTAATGGCAAAAAAAGCAGAGATAGGAAAGGAATAGAGAACAGAGCAAAATAAAAAAAATATGAGAAGCAACTGAATAAACTTAAGAGTTTGCAGAAGATTGGCGAGGAAGACATGACAGAGGAACATAAAATCACATGTGGAACTCATAATGTACGTATACAATGCTGGCTACCTGCCTCTTCCAGATAAAGGTTGTGGAACCATCAGCTATAACTATGAAAAGACAGATTCAAAAAAGAGACATTTCTCAACCAGTTACCCTGATGGTACTATCACATGTTTAGTTACTTGAAAAAGTACTCTACTTTCACAGAAATTCTCTGCACAGCATGCTACTTACATACTTGGGACAACCCCCCCACCCCACCCCAATCCAAAACAACAACAAAAAAGACCATGACTTTTTGTGGGAAGTGTTGAAGACAGAATTTACCCAAACGTATGGTCCTATTTTTTTCACTAAAATACTAATAAAAGTGGTAGACAACTGAAGCATAATTTCATATTGGTAGAAAAGCCATATAATTTATTTAAAAAGTAAAGCCAAAGCATACAGACGTCTCTTGCCAATAAAGTAAGGTATTTATGCACTGTTTGCTATGCTTCACTGATTACACGGATAACTTAGATCCCTAACCTTGAGCTTCTGATTCACACATGTCACATGTCAAGAGTGGATTAGAGCAGGTTAAAGTACAACCTCTGCACTGTCTGAAAGCAGATTAAACAAATTACTATTAGGGGATAGGGTGTGGAAGAGGGATTTTGCAGAAAGGGTACTAAGAAAAAAAAGGAAATTAAGCTCTTAGTGGTGTCTCTCAATTTTAAAAGGAGGCAGAGTGCCAAGCCATAGCAGTACGTAACAGTTTTGTGTAGCTACCTGTTTATAAGAGAAATGAAACCTAAAGAGTGAGGAAAACAACAAAACACAAACTGATTTTCATCTTAAACTGCAAGAACATTTGCCTCAGTTTTATCAGCCCTTAGCTCTGCTTTTTTCAAATAATTTAGCTATTAAAAGGTTGTGTCAAACTTTAACCTCTTACAAAAAAGCTAAATAAATTATTGTCAAAGAAACATTTTACTCAAAGATGGAGCTTGACTATGATAGCCTAAGAAGTCCTGTTTAAAAACAACCAGGCAGTAAGAAAAGTCTTAATTAATATTTAAAGAATACCTAACAAGGACACTTAAGGAGAAAGAAACACACTTGGAAAACAGATACCTAAATCACATTTTTTCTTCCATGTTTAAGGCAATTTTCAAGAAGTACTTAGATAAAGCTTTTGTTCAGAAATTTTTACACTGTCATTGAATACTCCTTTTGTTACAATTTCACTCTACAGTTGATATAACTAGATGGCTTGTCTGCCATCTGTCCCCTCAACAAATGCTAAGCATTCTGTTCCAAACCAGCCACACCATCTGCAATTAATAGGTTGCCAGAATGACTGCATATATATATATACACTTCACATGCTCAGAGTTGGTGATTTTTATTTATTTGGCAACAAGCAAAGCCAAATATTTCCAATGAAACCCAAGAAAATACCACAGAATTGTTGGGCTTGAATAGCCTTGCCCACCTTACCAAATTAATACAGTTTGTAATTTATAAACAAAAACAAGGAAATAAATACCTTCCACGTGTGGCAACAGGAAAACATTTCTGAACACAAAGCTAGTTATGTACCTGAAAAACCTAGGCACACTGCAGAACCTCCATCCTTAGGAGAACTTTACAAGCAGGTGAAATACACATAGATGTTCACCATACTCTGTTGGTCCAGCCACAAGACAAGAACAAACAGTTAGCTGATGGCTGCCACCGTTGGCTTGGTGGTGGCCTCAAGACCTTATTCACCTGGGAGGAGGTAAGTCTAGAAGTATGTTTCCTATGGAGCTGACTGAAGCACTACCAGCTGAGGGGTTTAACAGCGCTGTCTTTGCACAGCTGGAAGCGCCGGGGGAGGAACTATCTGCTGACCTCCACCCACAGAGGGGCTTGAAGCACCTTGAAGAAACAGGGATCTTATCTAGTTGCATCCGTTACAGCACACCTGCCTTTCATTTACGAAACATAAACAATGGGCTATCTGTAACCTGTCAGGTCACCTCCACAGGTCCCAACACATGATAGCATTGTGCTGGCACCAATGGTTTCACAAGCTACGGAGATCAGGTTAGCAGCACTGACAAGCAGTTAGCATCTTCACGGGAGCAGGAGCCACATGCGCTGCGGACAGGCGCCGGGCAGGACCGCGGGGGCGAACGCTTCAACGCGCCTCCTCTTTACAGACAACGTGGTAACGAACTTCGGAGGCTTCGGGTGCGCCCCGGCACAGCAAAGGGGTAGCGGGCTGCCACAGCTCCGCGTTCAGGAGGCTCCCTATCACGGGCTTCCTGGCGCCGGCAGACAGCCCAGGGGCCTGTCCTAGTCCCTCCGAGCGCCAGCTCTACGCCTCCCCCTCCCCGGCACTAAGCGCTCCTCCCGCTGCTGCCAGGGAAAGCCCCGGGCCTCGCCGCCGCAAGCCCCTCCCGCACCACCCGCCCGCCTGAGCGGCGGGGAAGAAAGCCCGCCGGCAGCCGCAGCTCTATGCCGAGGTTCCGCCCGGCGCTCCATGCCTCGGCGCAGGCCTCGCAGCGCGTACCTTGGTGGAAGGCGGTCAGAGTCCTGCCCCGGGCTCTCAGAAACGCGTCCCCCTCCGCCGCCATAGCTCCTGCCCGCGATGCGCCCGCTGCCGAGAGGCGCCGCCTGGCCCCGGGCCGCCGAGTGGGCGGCACCACCTCCGCCGGGGGCGGTGCCTGGGCGCAACCGGGAGCAACCTGAACGCAGGCCCGGTAGCGGGCTGTGCAGAGGAAGGTCGGGGAGAGCAGGCCGGGTGACGGGGAGTGAGGTCGGGCAGTTATGGAGGGAGCGGCTTCCCTGGGAGAGAGGCGCGGGGGCACGAGGGCTACAGGGCGCCGCCATGTTCGGGAACCGGCGGGGGTCGGTTGGGGCGGCATGGCGGCCGCAGGCAGGCTGGCCAGCGGCGGCTGCAGGCGAGAGCGCAGCCTCTGGGAGTGGAACGTGCCCCAGAGATGCGCTGGCTTTTAATTGCATAATAATAAAACCCGCAATAGATTTCCTTAATTTTCAACTTTTTTCCTAACCTGTGAACTGAAGTAAACTGATGTTATCTTCCTCTGTACCTTTAAGGGCTCTTATCCAGGTCAGATTTCCTCTTGGCGTTGATTGCACTCACAGACTGAGACATCACCACCGACGGCTCTTTGAAAAAGAAAGCAAAAAAAGGTTACATTAAAAAAGCAAAGGCACAGTGTCTTTCTACCCCTGCCACTTGCTCTTACTGACCCCAGCCTGGCTGTCTCCAGCCTTGCCCATGGGCCTTGGCCATAGCTGCAGGTAGCATGGTGGGCAGCTGCCAGAGCCCACATGGCTTCCATTTTTCTCAGCAGCAGGCTACAGAATCAGGTAATAACTGAGATATATGGGTAACCCTTGCAAGCCAATGTTTTCTTAATCTTTTCTGGACTGGAGTCCCTTTTTGATCTAGCAATGCAGGAAGGATGATATGCTTGTGATTTCTCAGTCGAACAGAACCCCATTATTGTGCACCATGTGACATGCAGAGTTCGAAGTGCCTCTTTATTAATCTTGTGAAATCTGCAGTGAAGAACTAGATAAGGGTGTTATTATCAACTAAAATGCATTTCTATGGCTGGATTATTTTCCCATCTGTAAAATGAGGGTATTATCCACAAACTCAGTTTCATTCCTGCTTGTTACCTGCATCATGATCCTTAGATGGAAAGTGCTAGAGGAAGTCTTCTTTATTAAGTAGTTTTGTTAATTCCCCTCTTCATGAGGCAGCATTTGGTACATTAAGCAAGTAAATACTAAAGTGCACTTTCAGGTGCAGCCTATCTAAATATTCTCACACCATCACTGGAACAGGTGATCATGGTCTAATGCTGGAACTGCTCATGTTAATATAAGAGCATTTTGAATTATCCAAAGGGATTTTTTGACCTTTTCTGTTTCTTGTGCATTTTCTTCTCATCTTGCTTAATAGGGCTAAGCAGTCATATACCAGAATATATGACTGGTGCATGACTTCATCTAAACTCAGGATGAATTTTGCAAGTGAAGTACCATCAAGATCAGGCCAAACAGTATAGAGAGTGTAGAGAGAAAACTTGCTGTTTTGGCAAGACAGCATACTGTCATTTTGTAGCACAAGGATGTGAGCTTGTGATCAGCACACCGAATTACCTCTGTCTTAACCTGGATGTGTTGCTAAAGGCAACCATTTTTCTCAAGTCAAGTTATGCACGTCTGGAAGACTGAATCAGACCTGGCAGAGATGTAGATTCTCAGATCTTCTAGATTTATCTAAATCCCTGCAATTTCACAGCTCTTTTTTTTTCTAGGCATGTGTAGGGGGCTCTCCTGCAAAATTCTGTTGTTGGGATTGTATTTGATCTCATTGCAACACAGGGCATGGATGAGCCTCAGAATGCTCAGCTCTTTCTAGGTGATGAGTATGCAGCCTGCCTATGTTGCCTCCTCTTCAAATGAAATCCTCTGATGTTACATCAGTTTGAGTATTGTCTACTGTAATGAGGATGCCACAAGAAATTTCCATTTTGTAATTTAAACACGTTTTCTTCTGATTTTGCAGCATGAGTGCAGAAGTGTGTTCATCTGCAGAAATAAAGGAACATTTACATATAAACTTAAGAACTGAGTGTGTGTGCAAGAGGGGGATTTCTGCTCCCCTGCTTCCTTTAATCTGCCAAATTTGAAGTATGCCGTTTTGAAGCCAAGATCCTGGATCAAATGCTATACAGCTAAACTCATTTTACTATGATGAAATCATTTAAAGTTACTACTGATCTATGTTAGTTTAATTATAGATTTTCATGAACTTATTCCAGATGAGGCCTAGATAAGGTAGCAAAAATTTTGTCATAGGACTTGATTTGTTATACGAAGTGTCATAAATATAATGACACTCAATAAATAATTTACAGTACCACGTGTCTGGTCTTATTTATAGAGAGTAATTTTACTAATTTTAAAAAGTTAGTGTGAGCATACAGAGGAAAATATACCATTCTGGAAGAGCATGCAGTATACTGAAAGTAAGACAGATAAAAGTGAGAAATGGAGGCATTAAAAAGGAAATGCTTATATAAGGTTTAGCTTAGTAATGACTGTAATTAGAAGAGTGCAGATCTGAGGAGTCCAGATCTTCTAAGACTTATTCTAGTACACATTAGATCATGCTGCCAATCTTCACAGTTCTTAACAACTTGGAAGTTCTGAAAAATCCAGTAGCAGACACTCTATTTCTTACTGCAATTTGAAGTGTGACTGTATGCACTTTGAGAAACCTCGATAAGTACTAATAAAACAAATAATTCTAAAATTTACTATCTATGATGAGCTGCTTATATAAAGAACAGAACAGTCAAAGCAGTGGTTGAAGGAGGGAATTGTTTCTATTCTCAGCAAATGACGACAACAAATTGCAAAAATGGAAGAATACAAAAGGAGAAAAGGACAGAACAGGGTTGGTCTAGACATTGGAATTAAAATTACAAAGCACAAATAGATATGCAGATTTGAAACTAAACCATTTTAATCTTATACATAGAATAAAATTACTATCTGCCATCTGGAATTCAGGGAATCCAGTGAATGTTGGAGGTGTAAACAACATACACAGGTTTATCAGCGTCTGTTTTCAGTGCGTGCTGATATATGTGAGTCCTTGAGGGATAAGTTAGAGAAAATAATGGAAATTAGTAAAACCTGGTGATATAAAAAGAACATCATTGTATTTGTTTAAAGACAATATGGACTTAACACACGCTGAAAAAAAGTTATGCATCAAGACTGTTTTCTGCTGATCTCTTTCTAGCTCCCATAAATCCTATAACAGGACAGCATTCCTAGCAGATAAAATGTTTTGGAAGGTTTGGCATATGATACCACTCCTATTCTTCTCCCCAGAACAGCTAATGGATAAAAATTAGTAAGTTTTGAAAACTTGCTGTAGTATACTAGTCCACTCTGTCTCTATCTCCTGTTGCATTGATGAGAGTAGAAGACTCCGGGATGACTATGCCAGTATAAATACATTGAGTAACCTGAGCCTAAAATGTTACAGACTGTGATAAAACTTAAGGTCTGCTCCTTTGACATTCTATATGAACATACATGAGTTACTACACTAAAGAGTGCTTACCAATATTAAAAAAAGTTCCTGTTAATATTTGGCCTTGATATCAAATGGGTTTGTATTTTCAAAGGGCCACAAACCAGTATAAAAAATATTAAAAATGTTTTTGCACAAACCGACTTAAAAGATTTGTTGACTGGGACCAATATTTTGTTGCTAGGAAGGGAACAATGATGACATTGATTATTTCCACAGTTAAGAATTCACAATGTAATTGATTTTTATCTGACTCATTTAGTGTGGGCAGGCTCCATTTGTTCAAGAAACCTGTAATGTATTCCTTGAATCACTGTAACTATGAGAGATATAAAAGTTGATGTAATGAGTTAAACACACTATTTAACTCAATTTGTTTTGCACACTCAATTCCCATTTCTGACACAGATACAGGTTCTATTGAGATCTACTGCTGTAAGATGTCTGATTAATTTTGTGTGATATTCAAGAGTTCTACTTTATTCAGGGTGCATCTGATTATGGATTTCCCTATCCTGAGATTTCATTTTCAGGTACACTGAGTACTTGCACCTTTCATTGAGTAATTGAGACCTGGGCTGCCAGCAAATGCAGAAGTCACGACCAGTAATGTCTCCAGTGAATGACAGAGCTAGACTAGAAGCAATTATTTGATTTGGTGCATATTTCTGACACATTAGGTGTCTGCTTCTGAAAAGCCACGGATGTTTAGGGCATGACTTTGTATTGAAACTGCTAGACACAGAAAAATTGCTTAAGAGTCCAGCAGTGCTGGAGCTGGATGAAAAAAATCCAGACTTTAATTGAAGTACCTGCTTCCAAAATTATGCAGAAAATTTGTGATTGACTGCCTCCTCATCCTGAAGCAAGAACTTCCTGACTTAAGTATCCTCCAGAATTATTCCAGTCAGAATTGGACAGCATTTACTTGCTATCTAAACTTTATGATTCCTGCTGCACATCAAGACCTGTCCAGTCACAAATGAAAGGGAATTAGGCATACAAATAGATTTGAATAAACTATTCGGTATACACACACACACACATATATATGTATGTTTGTGTTTAGAGTACTACAGGCTTCAGGTATATACTATTAGACTTGGTCTAAGAAGAAAATAGACATTTTAGAGCTTTTAATTCACATTTAGCTCTAAAATTTGAACTTGTTGGACTTTTCTTATTTTTAAACAAATAGATTTTCCATTAATGTACAAGCAAAAGAAGCAATCTGGCAGAAGAAGCAGTATTTAGTTTATGCATCTGTATGCATGACTCTCAGATCCCTTTCTGCTTCTTTGCTGATAAATGACATTTTATTAGAAAAAATTAAAAACCCAGATGATCATTAACCACAGTTGCTATTTCTGCCAAAAAAAAAAAAAAATCAAAGAAGCAGCAGTCCTTCAAGTATTAAAGTTCAATAAACTATCAGAGCACTTAGATGTTTTCTCAGCTAGGCATACAACAAGGACTTTCTTGTTTTACTGTTACATTGGTTACCTCAAAATGCAATGCAAACATACTGGGCAAATCCCTTTGTTTCTTTGTTCAAAGCAAAAAATTATTTTTCAGACTGGAAAAACTTATTTTTACATTACAGGTGACATGCAAACAATTTGCATTTTTTTAAAAAATGATACTTCCTTTTTCTTCTATTATAAAGAGAATTCATCCTCTTTTATGAAAGAGGAAATTTCCTTTGGTCACCTAAATTTTAGCAGGCAGGCTCTTTGCAGCTCACTTGTTTAACCAAGTATGTTTCTGAGAAGCACATCTACATCACCATTCTGCCAGGCTATAACAAACTGGACATAAAGAAACAATGACATCAGATTACTCTGAGAAAATCAATAGTCTTAGTGATTACAAAAAAAACTGTGAAAGAGGAACTATTGTCATACCATTTTGCAAAGTTGTAGCTTCTGCTAGAGTGACGTTTGACACCACAGAACAGTCCTCTGTGTAAGTGGAAACTAGTTAATGTCAATCAGGCAAGTAAACCCTCTTGTTGATAGGCCTTCACAGATCCCAGACTACCACTACTCTCCCATCAGAATACAGCCTTACCAACAGATTGCATCAGCAGTTGAGAGAATCTTTGCAGCTTTAGAGAATGATTTATGTCCCCTAAAACCTTCGTAGAACTCTTCTACACATTAGTCTTCACTCATGTTGTGTGCCAGGTTTTGCATGTGAAATAGATCTTAAAATTGACTTTACCATCTGTGATGTCACTAATATAGCAGTCACTGAACTTCCTGAAACAGGATGACTATGAAGGATGCATCTATTTTGCCACAGATTTCTAGAAAACAAAATGTTTTTCAGTAATTAAATTCAGAGATGAACAAAGGTGGTACTCTGGGAAAAGCACAGATTAATTTAAGCATAAATGACCTATTTAAGTTTTTTTTTTTCACTCAAGTAATGACTGAAGAAAATGAGTTGAGAGACTCATGAAGGATGCTGAATAGGTAAGTGTTGCTATTACAAACCTCTTAGTTTAATTTGTAGGAAATATGATTTGAAAATTAAATAGTACTTGATTTTTTTATGTTTCAGTGTGGACTCTCTTTCAGATGTGTCTAGCACTTTTGTTTTTCAGAATTTCAAGGACCTTTCCTTTTCCCTTAATGAGAGATAACCAGAAGGATCCATTTTTCAACAGTATTATCTCAGCAATATATTATGTTTTCCATCTCTCTCAGGTTCCTGGTCTAAAGATCGGTAGGTATTTTACAGGCCTCGGGTAAAAAGAGATAAAGAACAAATCTAGGCACAGGTAGAAGCACACAGAGGCTGATTTATGAGTGAAGGCATAACATGCACCACAAAGCTTCTACTTTCAAAATTAATAATAGATAAGGACAACACTGCATGCCCTACAAGGCAAAAGTAATCCACCTGTTTTGTACTAGCCCTTCAACTACTCTCCTCCTTCGTGTGTGTGTGATGATTTTTTTCAGATTTCTTCCAGTTGTACTTAGCCATAACATCTAAGTCAATGACAGCAAACACCATGTTTATTCCCAAGTGGTGTTCTTTTAATTTTTAAACCCTCCAACATTTTTAAAATCTCTGTTACAAATGTAACAGAATCTGATGTCCAAATATAAAAAAACCTCTTTAAATGACTATAGAAAGTGGCTTTCCCACTGTTTGAATTTCTTCTGGTTTTAAAACAATGGAGAACTAAAATTTTATTCATGGAAATATTGCTTGGTCTTATAGATACATTCCTACATTTGTTGAAGGATGATCACAATAAAGTTATGTCCCCTGTACAGCAGGTAAAATAAAGAAATTAACGGACATGCCTCTTCTCTAGATGACTTGGAACCATTAAGGATAATTTTGATGTTTGCCAGTTAGTTGCAGACATATGCAGTAGAGAATGTACAGAAGCTCTTACATTCTCAACAACAGTAGGCTAAGAATGAGGAAAGTGCTATATTCAATGCTTAGCAAATTTACTCTGTGGCAAATTTACCCAATGACCTTGCAAAATTAACTGCTCCATCCATTTTTTCTTCAGAAAATGCAGCTTTAAAATCAGATAAAATGAAGACCCTACTACTATGAAGCCTCATCAGGCTTTTTCAACAAGCACGGTGGAGTCTTTGAATGCTGTTGTTTAAGAGTGGCTCTGAAAGTGGGAAAATTAGGTAATGTCAGTCCAAAGAAGTAGAGGGACTGAAGGTCTTTTGTCTATAGGGATGCACAGAACAAGCAGAGATATAACAAACCATGATTAACCATGGCTTCTTGACAACTGACAACACCCATTTGACAACAGGCTGGCTACAAACCTATCGTCCTGAACTTATGCAATGGCCTTACTTTATAGACTAAGCTACTGGAATGAATGATAAAACAGGAACATCCTAAAAATAGTGAAGCATGATTAACATTTTTGTTGAACACAGTGGGATGGATTCATCAACCGTAACAATTTTTTGAATAATTAGCTGTGCTGAATTTTTAATAAAAAACCACAATATTCATATGGCTTAATTATTACAGTGTGAAACACGTTCGAATTAGAACAAGATAACTTTGTCACTGGGAGGATAAATTCATAGTGCCAGGAAATGTTCTCCTCCCCAGGTTCTAGGAATGATGTGCCTAACATTTTCTTGCAGCACGCAGTACAAGCTACTATTAATAATATATCTATAGCTGAACATAAGGTATGGAGAGAGTATTTAAAACATTTAATTATTCAAATGTAGGAATTAATTGACTGCCTTTTTTGCAGTCAATATTTCTAAACATTAGAAGAGTTCAGCATGCTAGGAAGAATACAATAAGTGCCTAGGAGGAAATAAAAACTAAAATAAGTGGAAACTGAAAACTTTCCTAGTAACTGAAGCTATGGCATACACACCGCATATGCTCTCATTTGGAGTTACATGCCTAAATCAAAACCATGATCCATTCCTATCTATTTGGGCTGCTGAATGGAAAGAAACCAGATAAGAAAAATATGAACTTATTATTCTTAGTAGAGTGTAGGCTGGTGGTGTTTGCATATTTACAACCTAGCCAAGGCTCTTGCAGAGATGGGAAGATTGCCGATTGTTGTTGGTATTTACCAATTAACTTTAATATCAAGAAAATATAAATTTACTTTTACTGTCTTTTAATTAAATCTGTAGCACATGCACATTTACAGTAAGATGGGTGGTTATGCATGTGTCTCTTCCCTATAAATCTTTATGTTAGTAACTTGGCATGAATGGAAGAAATCTTTCCAGAGAAATGGTACATCACATTCTGCTTATAAATGCAGCGCAAGTCTTTGATCTTTGATGTTTAGGCTTAGACTTCTAAGGGGTGTCTCCTTACTCCCATTTCAAGATGAATTCCATAACTCAAAATGTTTTTAGAGAATACAGTGACCTTTTGATTTGCAGATGCCATAGGAATTATACTGTATTCCAGTGGAAACCTTGAAGGAAGGCATTGAATGCGAACAAGTAATCACTGATTGGAGAGCCAGTGGGGTATGTGTAGTGTTGGTGTAGTACTCATACTTGTCCTACCACTTCAGTTTGAAGAGCAAAGTGAACTCCAAATGATTGACATTTAGGCCTTCTGTGACAACTGTAAGCAAGATGGTATTCTGCTCCCTAAAGAACCTCTTCTTTCTTTCTCTGTTCTTCCTCATATTAATCTGAAATAGCTTCTTTATCTCTTATTAGTGGTTTCTGTTAAGTAAAAAAAACCCCCAAAAACAGAAACAAGAGAAAGAAACCAGAGACAAGTTCTTATGCTGAGAAGATGAAAGTAGGATTCAGAGTCCAGACTCTTAAATTGATTAGGAAGAGGAACCTGCTTGCTACTTTCTGCTAGCTATTAAACCTCCATAGAAGAGCACTGGATGAGAAAGACCTCTGTGATCAGCACTTCATGGTTGGTTATTGTCTTTTCCATTGAGTATGCAGAATTTTAGGTTCATCCATCTCAGGCATCTAATTCTCTCTATATCCCATAGAGAGATCTTATGTATCTGAGTCTGTATTTGAGATTCTTCTCCGAAAGACAGGCATTACGGGAAAACAGTTTAAAGTTAGGCATTTGGAACAGTGTAACTAGCTTTGGGGAAAAATCATATCTATATATACACTACATATATATATTACACAAAAAATATATCTATAGTATTGATGAATCTGATTCAGTGGGTGAAGATCTTGATGTACTATGCCTGTTTGACATATAAAATGTGACATAATACTGTATCAACAAGCTGTATTTCACTACAATATTTACTTCTTTATATGATAAATTTCTTTTAATCCTGATTCCAAAATGACAGTACATTTTAACCTTCATCAGTTCTCAAGCAATTCTATCCTAGTCTCATCTGCCACCATATTGTTTGATTATTTCTGTGAAAAGTATTAAAGAAATCTGAATTGGTGAGAAATTGCCAGTGCTGAACTTCTGGCAAAATAGCTGTCATTATTATACTTCCAAGCTTACCTAGATGGAGATCATCACATTCCTTGCTGGAACAGACTGATGGGAAAGCAACTATTCTGTTTGTCTCTCTAGAAATCTTTATGGCTAATTTGGCTCAAGAGAAAGTCTAAACTAGAATTCAGGTTGATTTATAGATTTTTTCAGGCAAGTTATAGTCAACTTTTAAATACTGTTAAATATAAAATGTATAGCCATATAAACATGTTACTTATGCAAGTCAGCATATTTTCATTCATCTAGCAAGAAGGAGAAATCCATGCAAAGAATCAGCATAACAACGTGCATAACTTTTGTCTGCCTTAAGCTGCCTTCTGTGAATTTATTTGGAACTGAACTCTTTATGTAAGACTAAATTTCTTTCCCAGTGCAGGTTTTGTAAGCCAGTATTACTGAGCTGTAGCAGGGATCCTCCCATTGTGCATTCGAAAGCATTGAGAGATCTGTACATGGTCTGTTCATGCTCTTGATATGCTACAATACTTGAAGTCCACCTACTGTAAATAAGGATGGGAAGCTTGTCTAGGAACTGGCTGGGAAGCCCGGACCTGAAGAAGCATCTGTTATCTTGCTGTCAGCCAGAAATAATGATATCATGAACAAACTGCTACTAGAATTTCCATTCTTCCCTTTTGCTTCCAGAGCCAGAAGATATCTGTGTAGTTCTCGTGTTGCACTCTTTTCCCCCTTCGGCTCTTTGTTGGGCAAACAGGCACCTTTTGTCTTAATAAAAAGAGTGATCAATTTTTTACTAATGACCAGCAGAGAATACTTGCTTTTAAGGCTTCTGCCAGGTTTGCTTGATTGGACTCTTTGGATGAAGAAAGCTAGCATAAAGCTATGCTAGTAGTCTCAAAGATCTGACTTTCACAGTTTAGCACTAATTTGCTTCCGGATAAACTTTGGTTAATCAGATTTCTACAATTCACCAAATAAAGAGTGAAATTCATGCTGGCTGAAAGGAGCCGTGGTCCCATTTAGATCCATTAGAATTTAATCTACTAATATTCTCCCAGTACTTGCTACTTCATCCAGCTTTTGAAGTATAATTATTTTGGAAGCATCCAGGTATGTACACAGAGTATTTCACTAGCTAAAGTCTGTTCAAAATTAATTTCTCAATTAAAAATGTTTTACACTTAACTCCTTATATACTGAGTAATAGATTTATAAACCTTGGAGGCTGGCATCTCATTTTCCTGCAAGAGTAGTTCTTCCACTTACTCCTGAGAACACTTTGTTCTGCTTCTGTGTGTGAAAGATTAGCCCCTTGTCCGTACACACTCAGACTTTTACTTGTAATGATGCTGCCAACAAGGACACAAAGTGTAAAGTGCAATAGCATTCTTGTACAATGCAGCTGTTAAGACTTTGGAAATTTAAAATAGCAATGCTTACTATTTGAAACAGAGTTGAGTAAATATCCTGAGAAAGGTTTTGTGAAACAATGAGATGATTGCTATTATTTTTCACACTTCTCCTTTCTTGAAGAAAAGAGAATTGCAGTATTTCTGGGTTCTTACATAGCCTAGTCTACCAAGTATTTATCTCATATTTTAGATTAAAAAAATAAAAACCAGACCTCATTCATGTATAAATCCTAGTAAATAGAAAAAGTGCAAGGTAGAAGTTAACTTAGAGGACTCACCTGAACAAACATAATACCATTCTGGGTAAAACTTGCCTAAGATGACTGAGCAGACAGATACGTATATAAAATACTTTTTTTGCCAAGAAGGAGAACACACACTTATTTATCAGCTAAGGTTTTAGAGGATTTTTTTTATCAAGGGAATAATAGATCATATGGGTGTCATTTCTGACAAAATCGTGCACCTCTTTCATACAATCTAGACTAAATCAAACTGAAGAGAGCATTTTGCTGTTTCTGCAAGTAAATTTTTAAAGACCAACAAGACTCAACAGATAACTTGTTATAACAAATAAACTTCTTGTGGTGAGGACCATGATGTCTGGGGGAGGAGGAGAAGTGCCATCAATCTTGGCAATTATACTCTGTTCATCACCATGGTGTCAGAACACCTTTACAAGCTCACAGTAAAGGATCTCTAGTTTCTTCTCAGGTCCTAGGAGGGATGACTTTGTTATTATTATTATTGTGGAACAGGCAGGTGAAAATCAGGGATTTTACATTTTATTCTTAAGCAGTGGAGATCTGTAATGGTTCCAGTATCATCAGGGAATGAACTCTACAGCTGTATGTCAGCTGCCAAGAAAATTTTATCTGGTCATGGTATAGAGATGACTCTTCTCCCAGAGGAATGCAACTGTAGTGAAAGGTCATGAAGTCAGGGAGAAGTAGCTTTCATCCTCTTACACTGTCAGGGCACAGAAAAGTTGCTTAGGATGGATGTAGGCAGAAAGGTAGAAACAAGCATTGCTGAATACACTGCTGATTTTTATTGGCTACCCTCAGCATATGTGCTGGAGAGCTGTCCTTATCACTCTGCCAGCAGACCATGCCTCCCTTGGGCTTCAATGTACCAATGGACATGGAGACAAGAGTTCTGTGTGAATACATTTTGAGCAATATATATATATATAACTATCTTCATTGGAGCTTAAAGGTGCACTGTATGTGAAAATATTATTTCTACATTCTCTTATATAATAGGCATTAGAATGTGGCCCTTATCTTTGTTATTTCTGTAACTTTTTCTGTATGTCTTTTTCTGCATCCTTTAATGTTAGATTTTGGTTTTGCTTTCATCATGAATAACAGTAGCATTATAAAATGACTCCATTGAACCAAATGGAATTTTATGTTCTATAAAGAACATCTCAATGAGAATAAACTTATTAAATCTTGATCCTTGGAATGAAATCTTCACTCCATTGAATTTAATGGTAATACTCCTGTTAACACTAATGAGTCAAGACTTTTTCCTCTGCATACAGCTGTCAGTAAGTAATTAACGATAACCAACAGACCTAATACTAAAAAAATTCTTTGCAATGAGATGAAGAGTCTAAAAACTGGACCCACGTTCAGGCTTTGCATAGAGGATTTATTTCTGATCTTGCTGTGCAAGTGTTTTTAACTTGAGCTAAACATTATGACAGAAACAAGTGAGATAATTGGCTATTATGAGATATATGCTCTTTTTCACTTATGGTCATTTATGTGTTGAAATACTTGCGTTATTTATGTAGGAAAGCGATCCTGTTGTTCAGCCATCTGAATTATCTGTTTTCTCATCATATTATCAAGGCTCACTTCAACTGTTCTAGTTTGCATAAACACTTCATGCAATTTCCTTTTTAATTTTGCTATTTTTTTCTTTTTAAAGAAGAACAATCACTATATTCACAGGGAGAATTTTTTAAGCTGGAAAATCATAATTAAGAATTCAAGGTGTATATCAATTACACAATTGACTCTGAAGAGGCCAGCTTTCTGTCAAGTGCGTGGGAATGAATGACAGACTAATTCCCACACACACTCAAGAAAATTTTAAGTTATTCTTTTACCAAGCATTCAGTTACAACTGGCCCTATATATATATATAAAATTTCCACATTATACAGAAGTATTCCTTTTGCAGCTTCTTTAAATTTTACTCCAATGTTACTTGCCTATATAAATACACAGAACACACAATCCGTTCTGAAAACTGTAGTCTCAGGTGCTAGCTTTTTGTTTAAAAATGTGTTTAACCTTATTGTACTCTTCAATAATCTCCTGCATATGTGTTAGGGAGCAGATATCCTAAATATGTTATTAACATTAGATAACATTTAGCAGATTAGATAATCTGCTGATTTAAGTAAACACTACAACAAAAAGACTAGAATCTGCTGTCAGCATCTTTCTGCACCACTTCTCAAGACTCCCTAATGTGCGTTTCACATTACAGTTAAAATCCTTTTATTTGTCCTATTATTTATTCAACTGTGGAATCACTGCATTTTCACAATAATAAAAAAATTCTAGGTAAATATATGTTACAAAATCACAAGAAAAAAAAAGAATGATTATAAAAAAATGTTCTACTACGCATTATTTACTTTTCAGTTTCCTATTGACATGATGCAAAGAGCAAAGAGACTGGATTGATGCCTTTTCATTAAAACAGGTGTATCAGAATACCTAGACAGCTGTTCCAGATAGATCTACCATAGATGTAAGTATAACAGAGTTGCACTCTGCTGAGAAATATCAACGATGAATTTACTTTTCCTCCTTGAGACTTTCAGCATCCCTTGAACAAAATCACCCAGTGCAGTTTACATTTTATATCAGTGAAAAGACAGTTGTTGATTTTAGCAGATACTGAGTTGGCCTGTGGATATTTAACCTCTGACAACCGCACTTGACAAGTCTTGGCCAAGCATGATAATCACATAAGTGAATCTGATAGCCACATGAAAACTGCGGTGTCATATTATCAAAAAAGTATTACAGAACTCCGACCATTATTACTTTCTCTGTACCTCTTATTTCATTTGTCTTGTGACTTACCATTTTAAAATCCTGAGCATCTTTTAACAGTTAACACCCTTTAAAAATGGAACTGTCAGGGAATTCTCCTTCTTCTGAAAGTTCCTACATCTATATATGATTACTGTACGTAAGATACAAAATCATCAAGCCTCAGATGGGCACGTTGTGACACTGATATGGAGAGACATCATTAAAGCTTATTATCAGGGAAGCACGCTAAAAAGGTCTAATGTTCACTAAGAACTTTTGATTTCGTCTGACAGTATATTTTGGAAGACTCGCAAAATATACGGTGGCTAAAATAATTTGTTAGTTAATACAGCAACTTTACATTTCTGTGAAGAGCAAGTTCTTCACTTCTAAGGTTTACAGCTCACTTCTATAGCCCTTGAGGGTTAATAATGCTAAAACTAACAGACTACAACGGTCTCACTAATTTGACTTCCTCCTGTTCTGGCTTCCATCCGTGATGTTCCAGGCCTGGAGAACGCACATTCTAGATGAAAACTTGTCTCCCTCTTAATCTCAGTTACTAAGAAGTTTTTAGAAGAGATATTGGGTAGATCAGCTCCTCAGCTGTTCTAACATACACCAGAGTCAGACAGCGAAGGATGAGAACATTTTTTCTGCTGTGTCTGTCCTCGTCTATGTCTAAGCACAGCTCCTCTATGCTAAGGCACAGTACAGAGCTTATTACACTGACTTTAACCTTGAAAATTTTTAATGCTGTTTTAGGACTGTTTAGAAACGCTTCCTCTTTGCCTTGAATAGTTGAACTCATAGGAACAAAGGTGGTTGGGTTTTCAGTTGGAAGGATACAAAAGCAGTTCCCATTTTTTTGACCCTCTGTAGCTTCTCTTTTTTTTTTTTTTTTAAGATGTCATAAAGATTTTGTTTGCACGAGTTTGGAATGATCTGCAGAGCCTTCTTTCTCAGTTGCAGTAATCCTCAGACACCTGGCCAAACATTCCAGATTGAAATTCCATGGCAGTCTGATTTATAACAAGCAGAAACACAGTTTGCTTACAGGTACTTGCAATACTGTTATAATTCAAAAGTAACATCAGTTTTGCCAAAGAAAGAAACTCACTGGCAGCTTTCCTTGTTCAGAATCTGAGCAATAGCTGTGCAACAGGCAAACCTGAGGGCACAACTAATTTTTCAGCTCTACTGCTGAAAGATGCTTCAGACATCTTGGCACTTCTTTTTTTCCACTGCTCTATGCTGAAGGTGTTTGCAGTATACATGTGTTTCCTCTTGTATATTTGCAAGTACTCCATTTACCTTCTAAGTTTATCTGAATTTTTCTGAATTTCCTTTAAATCACACTGAAGGTACAAGAACCACCAGGATTGCATTAAGTCCATGCCAAATGCGAATGCTCTCGCTACTTGCCTCAACCCCAACCCATGTAGTAATTCTACAGTTTTGGTTTTACAAGAATTTCTACACTGAGGAATTGCAATAAATTATCTTCCTCCTCAGCGAGCCATAAAAACAAGTCTCTCATGTTTTTTAATTCATGAAGCACCTCCTGGTTCATTAAGAGCTCTTGATGGTGATTCCTTTGCTATGTGCAAAGTGTATTTTTTTGGACTTGATGAAAATAACTTAAAAATGTTCAATGTTTGTAAGATGTTCTAGTTAAAGTTGCTATGAACTCATGAAATTATAAGAACAAGCTCATTCTGTCCCAGTCTGTATGTGCATCTTTTGTAATGAAAAGAGAAAGCTTAGTTTAAAAGATGTGTGCTCAATAATTATAAACAGAGAAGTGTGTTTAGTGTCAACACTCCAGGATGACAGGATGGGATTTCATATAATACTAATGATTGCAGTTATTGGCTAAAAGAGTAAAGGCTTATGATGTGTTATCTGTGCAACTAAAAGAAAGGTCTAGAACCAATTGTGTTTTAACTATCCAGCAAGACTAACATCAATGGGAAAGCATACTCATTGTAGAGGAATGACAAAACTTAGTAGAAGAAAATGGGACAGTCTGATGTATGTTGATTCAAGAATGTAAATGTGTTCAGAATAAAGTTCTGTGTTTCTGACATTCAGGGCTGTTTATAATAGTTGTAAATCATGGGACTGTTTTCAGTATCTATAAATCTCATGTCACTTGTAGCCTACTTGTTAAATACATTTTGATTCTTCAGCTCATGCTGCTAATGTATTTCTTTCATGTCTCAAGCTACCTTACTGCTCCACAGTAGTCATCTTCTAACATTTAACTGTACTTTTAAAGAGTAGTGATTGCAAACATGCTGCCAGTTGGCCTGCTATAGTAGAATCATCACCTCTTTTGTTTTCCAGCTGCAACTAATTTTGTATCTATAGATCCAAAAATCCCATTACAGTATGAAATTTCAAGGAAACAGATATTGACTGCTTCATTCCAGTTTCCACACGACATTTCTTATCACAAAATACCTTTCACATCAGTACTGCCTGAGCTCAGGCCTGCTTTTGTGAGAGATTTTCACAGCTCTGGAATGTCTGTTAATAATAATGATTGAGCTATATGGAATTTCTCAGGAATTAATGATTGGCTAGAAAGCTCCATTCACTCAGTGCTCAGCAAAGGACTATTCTCTCTAGCAGGTTTTCAGTCCCTAAGAAATACTCAGAGGTTGCATCAACATTGTTATTATTAAAAAAAATGAAATAGAGAATTTGCAACATGATAACTACAACTGCTCTATATGTTCTAATTGTTCTGTATTCTTTAGATCTATTGCCACCTCAACATTCAGGTTAACTCATTCATTTTCTCTCCTAGTCTTACTCTTTCAAACTCCCTTATTTGTATGAAATCCTGCAAGAATCAGTTCTAAGAGTATATACAATTAAAATGAGAACTGAACATGTATAATGCACACATACATATATAGAGTATGAGTGTGTATGCATTTATACAACTTCAGCTGAGACATGGCTATACGTTGCTATAGGATTTACCAGAAAAAAAAAGTGCCTATTTTCTAGCTTAAAGTTGAACAAGCATTGCCATTGATACACATGGGAAAGTCTCAGTGAACACAAGTGAAAGACATTAGAGGAAAATGTAATAAGAATACTTAATTCTTATAAGTATTCTTATAAGGTCTGTGCCTAAAATTAAGTATTTCACTTAACTAAATGGATATGTGCTTGAGGTTCTCTGTAGGTTCTAGCTGAAACATTCATCTCAACTGTTTCAGAGGCAAAATATATTCCTTATGGGATACAACTGTAGAAAAGTGATTATTTCTTACCTGAAAGCATGTCAAAAAGAGAAGTCTTCAAAGTAGATGGCAATGGTGCTGAACTGGGAAATCTTTCGTGTTTCTCAACTTGATAAAGACAACTGAAAGAGATTGGAAGTTTATTGACTGACTTCATTGAAAAAAAGCTTCATAAAATCATATAATGATCCAAAATGTGCCTCAGTACTATGTGTAATACCCATTTCTCTCAACCAGTGTTCTTGTTTCCATTATTATACTTAATGGTTTTATATTTTGGTCGTGCAGATGTTCTCACAACTATGAAGCCATTAAAATATACTGCCACAGTTCTAGTAAAAAGGGTTCACACACTAGTCTAGAACAACTGTAGTTCATTATTGGAATTCTAAGACATGGTACAGCTAAAATAACTTCACTACTAATACAACTAACAGGCACAGGGAGCATAGCAACTACAGTAAGTTATGATTAATTAGAGTAACATGATTTATAGGTTCTGGGTTCTGTGGATCTGGTCCAAAGTCTTATGGTATCACAGGAAACATTTTTTTTTCAGGGAGATTTAATGACCCTCCTGTTATCTCCAAGATCATGCCACTTAAGGTCAGATTCTGGCTGCATGGACCTGAATCCCACAAATGTTAGATTCTAGCCTAAATCCTTTGGGCTTTTTTGCTATAGGGGAATCCTTAAGGAAAACCCCAGGAACTCAGCAAAACAAGAAACTTGTGCCATAGTTAGTCAAGATTAATAGCCCATAAAATAAATCTTCTTTTGATGTTATTATTTCTGCACATGTATAGCACTAATCATGCAAAATATTTAAGCAGCTTTTTAGCGGTCAGATCAACAGGGAAACTTGCATAATCTTAAGTGTCTGATGGGACTGGACCTTAAATGTCTCTAGACGCAATAAGAAGTATGGAACAAATTAATTTTGTGCAGTATTTCCAGCACAAACTGCATCACAAAGTGTTAAATAATAAATAATAGCAGAGAGAAATATACACAAGGGAGGAATGACACTATTTCCGAGGAGACTTGAAACGGGATGTTGATGAGGTGGAGGTTTTAAGAATTAAATATTAAAAAACAAGAAGGCTGGGTTTAGCTGGGACTGATTGTTTTTCTCTGCTGAGAAATAAAGGGGCTTTCCAACCTACCTCCTGGACAAAGACACAAGGCTTACTGTCGAACTGTTCAGTGGAATCATCACTGTACTTAGAGTCTATTTTTAAGAGGAGGCAAAGGATCATGATTAGCTAACTACAGCCCTCTCCTATTCCAAACGTCTGCTTTGTCCTCTGCCTCACCTTTCTGCTTACTGACCACTTAACAACTCCACACCGAGTTGGATGAAGTTCCTTAAGTGCAGCAGCAATATATTCCCCTCATAAAAGCCGGTGGGAGAGGAAGGGTAGCGTGCCATTGCTGAGCCCCAGCACAGCAGCCCCTCTTCCCCAGACAACAGTAGCCCGCAAAGCCGCAGTGACATGCCCCCAAGGAAAAGGGACCCTGCTTTAAGCACCAGCCCACACTGTTAAATCACACCATAATGGGCTTATTTCCTACATTTGGTGGCAGCATAGTATTCAGGATAATATTATCGCTACTTGTGCAGGTTACTGCCAAACGAAAAGATGGAGATGAGAGAGTTAAACAACAGGGATGGGGACTGAATCACTAAAAAGTCTTTCCCAGAGTCAGTTCTCAGTTTGGGGGAAGTTATTTTAATTCTCTGTCTCGTGAACAACCCGCATCCTCACGGTGTCCTCTGGAGCCAGTCTGACTGACATGATAACAAGATTTTTAAATAAATGATGTGCAGGGGCAGCTCATGTTTAGCAGACATAAACGCAGCCCCGCTCTGCAGCGTGCAGTACAACTACACTGTACCTGTACACAGCGCGCCGGGGCGAGGGCACCGCCTGCTCACGCCCGTGGTTTAGCGGAGGCAGCGGCAGGACCTGTCTGTCTCAGAGGTGAGCGAATCTCCGGGGAGCGCTGGCCTGCGAGGAGAGCAGGTCGCCGGGAGAAGGAGCGCTCTACTTACCGGGCGAGCGGCGCCCTGCTTTCCTCCCTCGGGGCGGGGCGCCAGCTCCCCCGCAGCGCCCACCTCGGCCCACAGCCCGCGGGGTGACCTCTGTGGGGTCGAGGTCTCACGCGCTTCGTCTCCCCCGCCCTGGCCGCGCGCCCACGGTGGCGCGCGCGCTGGCCGTTACCTTCCTCAGCGCGGCGCGCGCAGGCGGGCGGAGGGGACTAGGAAGCGCTCCCGCGCTTTTGGAGACGCACCTGTGGGGAGCGCCCGCCTGGGCGGGAAGTCTCTTATGTAAGGGATGGAGGGGAGCGGGGCCGGCCCCACGGTGGCGCTGAGGGGGCTGAGGTGGGGGTCGGCTCCGCGGTGGGGCTGATGGGAGGGGAGAAAGCCCAACAGAGGGGCTGCTCGGGAGGGGGAGGCCGCCGACCCCTCAGTGGTTGCTCGAGGTGGGACAGGCCTGCGGGCAGCTCCGGGTCTCTGGTGCGCAGCCTACTGCGGGCCCCTCGGAGGACGGGCTGGGCTCGCCGGGCTGCCTCACTCTCACCCGCACGCTGCCCGCCAAGGCGCATTTCCCCTTTGGCGGCAGCCCTTCCCCGCCGGCTGTATGCCGCGGCGATTCCGTCCGGTCTCCCGTGCCCTGCCGTGGCAGCCGTCTCCTCCCGTGGGCTCGCCCGGCTGCAGTCGGGTCTCGGCGGGCGCCGTGGCTGGCTGAGGGAGTTGTGCGAGAGACCGCGCCGGGCTTCGCGGTGGAGCGGAAGGTGGGTGCCCCCGGCCCCTGCACGCTGGCACCAGGCAGCGCGGAGAGGCTTCCCGCTCGCCCTCTCTCCTTCCCGCCCCTGCCCTCGCCTCAGCCCTCCCGCCTCGTGGTCCCCTCCACGCCCCTCTCGCCAGCCCGCCGCGCAGCGCGATTCCCCGCACTCCCGCCGCCACCTCCACCCCTCAGTCGTCCTCCTCCTCCTCCGCCTCCTCCTCCTCCCGCGCACTCCACTCCACAAGTGCCGCTCGCTCGCTCCTCCGGAGCGGCGACAGGCTGCGGATACTGCCCGGGGGGCGGTGGCCCCCGCCTGGTCCGGCTCGGCCCGGCCAGACCCGTGTGGGCTGTCCGCGGTGCTGAAGGCGAGCGCGGGCTGAGCGGACGCCTGGCCCCTGACGGAGCCCCTTTATGTTCAGCTCCTGGCGCAGCGCAGCATCCGGCAGCTCGAGTGGCGGCGGCGGCAGCAGCATCGCTGAGCCGGGGCTGGGAGTCAGAATGGAAGGCTTTATTCGGCTGCTCTTCGGCTACTTGGTGGCGGACCTTCTCACGCTGGTGTGTCGCGCTCAGGAGAAAGCTGGCCAGCAGCTGGGGAGCTTCGTGGTGCTCTCAGGAGGAAACCACTCCAGCCTTGGGGAACAGCTAGACCCTTCCGAACCACCTCCCACCCCGGACTTCTGCAGGGGCTACTTTGACGTGATGGGGCAGTGGGACCCCCCCTTTAACTGCAGCTCGGGGGAGTTCATCTTCTGCTGCGGCACTTGTGGCTTCAGGTTTTGCTGCAAGTTCAAGAAGACAAGGCTGGATCAAAGCACCTGCACAAACTATGAGACACCATTGTGGATGAATACTGGGAAGCCTCCTTCCCGCATAGATGACCCTCTGCACGATCCTACCAGGGATAAAACCAACCTCATTGTCTACATAATCTGTGGGGTTGTGGCAGTCATGGTGCTAGTGGGGATCTTCACCAAACTAGGGCTGGAGAAGGCACACAGACCTCAGCGGGAGCACATGTCCAGGTAAGGCTGAGTGCCAGGCAGCGAGGTCCCCTTTCCCCCTACCTCTGCCCTACCCGTAAAGAGGAGAGAGGAGCCTATGTGTTCCTGCTAAAAAAACAACTCCTGCCAGGCTGGCTGCATTCCTGTGCAAGGCGACTAAGAGAGACCAACTTTGGAGAGGAGAGCTTCTGTGGTTCTCCAAGCCCAGGTTATCAAAGCACATGCATATTGAGGAGGGCTAGAAATAATTGTGGTGTCTGCACAGACAGTAGTCCATTTTTATCTGTGGTGTCTGAGCCTCTCCCCAACAAGATCCAGCAAGTGGTCCCAGATATACTGTGCATGAATAGGAAAACAAAAAAATCCTGAAACGAGCAACGCAATTATAGAAAGCCTGATGGGCTCCCTCTTCCAACTGTTTCAAAGCTTGGAAAATGTTTTTACTTCTTCAACAGAAGGATGTAAACAAATGTCATCTCACCCTCCCTCTCCAGCTGTAAAATGGTTTTGGCAGGACCTTCCCTACTCCCCCAAACCTTGCAAGTGTGTGAGCTATTTGTAAAATTTCTAAGCTGTGAAAATGAGCCAGGGTGGAAGGGAAGAGGGAGACATAGAAAGGGAAAAGCTATTATAGAATTCCCTAACATTTTTTCAGATGGTGTTGAGAGGTAAAAATTGGAATATGAAAGTCTTGTCTCACCATATATGTGTGTTATACTCTGTATCCACAGTGTAATGGCTGCGTTATATCAAAGGGAACCTCCCCTACCTGGAGTTAGGCATGCTATGTACTGTCTACTCCAGATACTGGTTGCCTAGTGGTGGATAGGCAGGTGGGCAACTCAGGACAGAGCCCGATGGCTTTAACAACATATTCCAACTGGGATTGTCACAGCACTTCAAAATCAAGACATAACACATTTGTCAAGTTTGCAGTGTGTCTGATTCTTTATGCTAATCCCAGAAACATGAAAGTAAAGCAGATGGGGAAAGGCATTAAAAAAGGCAAACAGCTCCATTAAAGAATCTAAATAGATTCCAGCATATTGAGCAACTTGAGTGATGAAATGCAATTAAAGGATACCTCCTACTGGACATGCAGTGTGGCAGAAAGCTTCCTGTTGCCCTGACAGGTAATGGTGTAGTTCATGATCTTTAAAGCTTACATGAGGAGTCTTCCTTTGAAAGATAGTCTGAGAGATCAACTCAGTACTTGGGGTGTTATTTTTTACTGAAGTTTCTGCATGACTTTTTGATTAACTGCTTATACCTAAATGAACAGAGAAAACCACAAAAATACTCCTGCAAATGTGTTGCCAGTTCACTAGCAATTATTGGCTATTTATAAACTGGCTGATATGGATATGCTTTTACTACTGAGGAACAAAGCACATTGCAGAAATTTTAGTCAACACTATGTGTCAGTGATACTTTTGCAAAGATGATTTTTGTTGAGCAAGGTATAATAATCCTTTAGACATTTTGAATATTCTCAAACACTAAATTGAGAAAAAGAATACATAGGTCCCAGTTTCTCTTTTTAAATCTTACTCTTAAACTATAGAGCTTGTTTGGAAGAAGCTCTCCCTTGCTTCAGCCTCCTTCTGTAGCCTCTTCATGTAGACAAAAAGACAGGGCTCGTAACAGTTACAAAAACCAGGACAGAGTGAAGTTGTAGCTATTCCTGCTTATGTATGGCTTAAATAGGTCCTATTTTCTACTAGTAGAAACATTTGCTATCTAAAGTACAAGTGTGAAGTATTCTGAAAAGATATTCTGTCTTAGTTTATGGAAATAGAATTATAGGGGATTGGAAAATCATTCTGAAATCCTTCAGTCATGTATGCATAAAGATTAGGTCTCTGAAGTGGTTCTTAGAAAAGGTCGTCTGTTACCCTGATTACTTAACAGCATCTGAGATCTCGTACTTTTCTGCCATGAAAATGTTCAAGTCAGGATTATACAGAAACTTGGAAAGTCATGATCACATGGAAAAACAGTCACCCACTCAGTACACAGAATAGCTAGTCATGTTCTGAAAAAGCAGTGCTATAGCTTTTTTTTTTAAAAAAAAAAGTTCTCACACTCCTATTGCAGCTGTGGGGTGGGCTTACCATTAATTTGAAAAGGAATTAGATTTATAAATCCCTTTGGCAGATCTGTTCATGGAGTGAAGAACTGAAGTAACCTCTTTGTCCTCAAATGTGTGTTTAACTAATATATTCCACCCTAGCTTGTTTTACACTACTCATGTTTTGAAAAAAGGCTACAATGCTTAAGAAATAAATAATTTACCTGTTTAAACAGTTAATAGTGCCAACAATTCAAATAATATATAGCCTATATTCATATTCATCTTCTTTTATAACCCTCATCACTACAATATCAAAAAAGCAACCCCAAAAGAACACTTACTTTTTTCTGTACTGAACCTTATTAATAAGCAAAAGTATAATGCATTGAGAGTTTAGGTAGGCCAAACTAGAAGGACTAAGTGTGACTCCATTTTGACTGGCAGCAAGGAACACACAGAGGCTGATTGTCATCTGTTTCTTTAGCTAAGATTGTGTCCTTTCCCTTCCCTAGCCAATGACTACATGAAGCACTTCAATCCTCTTCATTCTATGAACAAAGTCACCTACGGAAGGGATGGTAGTGCTTAGCTAAAAACCACAATGCATAATGTAAATGCATTTTTTTTTAATGAGAGCTGATTTTTTAAAAAAGTGAACAGAATGTAACTGGTTGTAAATGATATTTTTCCATTTTTCATTTGCTAAAAATATTTAAAAAATAAAAAGAGGAGACCTGACACATGAGAATAAGAACATTGACTTATAAATAGGAAGCAAAACTGTGCCACACTTATCAATTCCTTGCATTATTCATCTTGCACGCAGTGGATCTGCTGTTGAAGGAAAGACACTGGTGCTTGTAAGAGTGGTACAATGTTAATAAAGGAAACTTCACAGCCTTGGTTAGCGTAGTTTCAATACGCTTGCCTTTCATTACATTTTGTTTACTGCTATACCAAACCAAACAAGCACACTCCATAAATTTCACTGAATTTTCCTGAAATATTTGACAATGAAAAAGCATCAGGGAAATGCGTTTATTTGTGAAAACAATCCATAGGGAAAAAAACTCCATTGGTCAAGTCCTTTTAGGGAAAAAGAGTCAAAAATTTGTCCTTTTTTAGAGAGCTTGTTACTTCCCTTTGTTTTGAGAAAAAAGTCTAAGTGTGGCACTGTGACATTTTCCTTCTTGTTAGATCAGTGCTTTTCAGTAAAAGACTCTTACTGTTAGCATGGAACTGTGAATCTGGGAGATGAAAATGCGATGGGGGAGGAACAGTATTAACTCTACATGGCATATTTCACTTTAAACATAATATGATTTTTTTTTTATATTATTCTAATTTTTAAATTTGTTACTTACATTTGTACATTAAAATGCAATAATGTTTCCTTCAGCTACAGTGTCCAAGAACTAAGTAGTAATAGTAGTATCCAATCAGAGTAACTCTTCC
This sequence comes from Bucorvus abyssinicus, assembly GCA_009769605.1. Taxonomy (NCBI): domain Eukaryota; kingdom Metazoa; phylum Chordata; class Aves; order Bucerotiformes; family Bucorvidae; genus Bucorvus; species Bucorvus abyssinicus. The sequence goes on along the minus strand of CM020044.1, from coordinate 7,499,850 downwards.
TTTATCCTCCTGCTTTCTAAGAGAATTAGGAATAAGATGGTGTATGTTATAAGATATGGAAGAGGGGATGAATGTGGCAGTATTGTGCCTAAAAGGAAACAGAACCTGCTCCTGAAGCAGTCATTGAAGCTCTGTTAGCGTATGAGGGCAGCATGTTCTTGCTGCTTAAGACCTACATCAATGGGACTTCCAGGTTCCATCAGTTAAGGGGAAATCCTCTCTCAAAATGAGTACAAAAAGGGAAAACCTTTACTTCTATTTTGTGGAGGAGATTTTGTGTACATAAAACCACACCTTTGTCTTTTTCCCTAATCCTTGTGGAGAATGTGCAAACAAACCAAGAACTGAAAGGACTATATTTACAATAATGCTCATAAGCTATAGCTCCTGGTTTTTTGCAGCAGTGCTTCTGACAATGTTACCAGCCTTCTAAATATTGTGAACCCATCTGAGATTTTCTTTCTTTCTTCACAACGTGCTGAGCTCATGAGTTAAGTCTTTTGTTGACCATTCGAAAGACATGCACCTGGGGACCAAAAATAGTATGATTTGCTGAATCCTGAATCCTATGGGTGAAATTTTTTTCCCTTAGAGTTTTGGACTCCACTTTGGAAGCAAATATGCAAGTGACCTTTCATGAATACCTGTGGATTTAGCTTCTTCAAGCTTGTACCCACAAGGGAAATGCCTGGCTCCATATGCTTTATAACACCCCAAAATAGTATTACATATCCAAAGAGAAAATCTTATGCTTAAGTTTTTTGATACTCTATATGTTCTGGGCCATGCACTCCTATGTAGGTAAGATTTCTCCACTTTCGTAATACTGCAATCTATATCAATACACAGGACCTAATTATATCACTACTGATTAGAAAGTTATCTTGTGTATTGCATTTCCTTAAAAAATCATTCAGTATAGCAAAGGTGTAGATAAAGATCCTCTACATATATAAAATTTTTCAATGGGACCCAATCTAATAATTTCAGGTAATGAACAAAATCTGTATAATGATATTCAGGTATCAGACTGTTGGCCTATGTGGAATTTTTCGAAGCAATTCAAGGATTTTGTCACTGGGGCACAAGCCTCCCTTTATCCATTTCATTATATGGGCAAATCCCTAAAAGAACAAAATGCAGGTACAGCATTATCCTTTGTACTTCAGTGATCCAAGCTGCTACACATTTTTAACTCTCCCTGACATCAGTGGAAGATAAGGACAAGCTCTTTTTTATATGAGCTATTCTGCCCTGAGAAGATTGTACAAACTTTGGCTAACACAGTATAACATAGGTGCTGTGTTGTTAAAAATAGAACTTGATGTTGAGTAGTTCATTTTTTCTCAATACAGTGGAGCTGGACAGCTAATTCCTTAAAACCCTTTGAAAAAAGCCACCCTTAAAAGGGTAGAAAACTTAGCTGGCATTTTCACAGACAGGCAGTAGTTAATCTGCTATTGTACAGAGTGTTATTTGAAGTCTACAGTGAACAATAGTTACCATCAGATTAAGGGCAATGAGGAAAGCTTTCTGAAAACCTCATCTCATAAAGTTGGGAAATACTAATCCATGTATTACGAGATCTCAGAGTTTTCACTCGCACATTGAAGTTAGAACTTTCATTTGCTTTTTCCTTCCCAGAACTGAGTCCAGCTGCCTCTGGAATTAAAATTAAAATTGATGTAATAATTTCCTTTATATAGAGACATAGTTGCAATAAATTGACTAGAAATTGATGGGTTTGGTCCCCACATATTTTAAACTGTGTTTTCAATATAATGTTTTCCTTTTGCAGCATTTTCTACATACCTTTGTGAGATCTCTTCTACTGAATTTTTATTATTCTGCTATATAGGCCAGCTCTGCTATTTCTGCTGTATAAGCATTGCTTCAAATGGGAGCGTTGCTCTGATACCCATTAATCATTGGTTACTGTCTTATGACCTTTTACAGTATCAACAGAGTATTCTGTAACATGTTGATCACAACTGTAACTAATATTTTAATAACATAATGCAAGCCATAAACACATGAAACCAGTATCTTTCAGCTGTGTACCAAAGCAATGTTCCTGCAATCTGAAAGCAAGATCCAGCTCAGGATTCCTCTCTGTCTGTAACTTAAATGAAGCTACTTTTAATATTAAGAGTACAGTGCTTCTTGATCAAGAAATCATTATGTCATGGAAGTAGAGTGGAGGAACTAGATGGTCCTGGCTTTCACCAGTGAATGTGCTTATATTTATTTATTTATTAGTTGATAAACTAGTCTTTCTTGATGCAGGTATCTGGGACACTGTATATAATTTTGCAGAATATTAAACTAAACTGGGCACAGTGCCCAGAAAATGCATCCATTCCCTTAAAAAAAAAAAAATAGTTCAAGGGGTCTAAAAATTAAAACTAGTAAACATAAAGGAGGCAAATAATGGTCAGTAATGCATTGACCTGAATAGGAAAAGACTTGCATTGAACTCTGAAGACACTGGTAACACATACCACAGCTTTCCTTTGCTTAAGGCAACAGCTTCTGCAAAGGGGCTAATTATTTTCTATGGCACAGCTGTGTGGCATATACCTAAGGGATAATCCTGCTCCCACAGAAGTCAATGGTAAAACTCCACAGCTCAGAATCACAGTTACATGTTGCCATGCTGAGAGTTTCAGAGCTTAAAACTTAGTCACTAACTCTGGATCCACAGGTGTGTGAGCTTATCTGTATGCCTAAGAATGGACTTACATTCAGCAGGACAATCAGCAGTGAAACTAGTCCTTAGAAAATACACCAGGAGCCTGATGAATCTGTCTCTCTTTCAGATACAGTGTACTGCCTGCAGCTCTGCAGAAAAGTCCAAAACCCGCATCAGGTTTGGGACGGCCTAACTGTTAGGAATTGTTTTGCTTGCTCGTCTTTGCTAGCATAAAGCTTTCATCTGTTTCTGAACTGGCTTCAAAGCATCAAGTAGTGTTTCTGCACAAGCTTTGCTCTATCTTAATGACTGGGACACTCACAGAAGTTAGAAAAGACATTTTTGATCTCCCTTCGGGATGGGAAAAGCTTAAATCCCCATGAAGAGTGCCATGCCTGCTGGATTCTACATGAAAATCACTACTACTTTCACCTTTGGTGACATTTTGAATTAAAATGGGCCAAGACCACTGCATTGTGTGGTGCTCTGCGCAAATGCACACGTGACAATACTTTGACAGGCCCCTGCTAGTAGTAATCTAGGTGTGAAGGTAACTAGTTTGTGAAAGCAATAGACAGGGGCTAGGTGCTGAGGTGCTCAGCTTAACCAAGATGGAAGTGTACTGAGCACATGCAATGGCAGAACTCTACAAGTCTCAACAAGCTTAAATTATGTTCCTACAAAGCCAAGACAGCTAAACAATTTAACGTGTTTCTCTGTGTTACTGCTAGCACACCCAAGACAACCTAAAAAGAGCCTTAGGTGTGAAGTCTCACAATGAATCTGATTCTCTCATTTTGCTGTGAATAGAGCAGGTTTCTCCAGCAGCCATTACGATGGACTGCATCTCAGTCTTAAAAAAACCTTGGAATATATTGGTAATGCCTTACGAACTTGCAGGTTCATTCTGATTTTGTTTGGTTTTCAGGGCTCTTGCTGATGTTATGCGACCTCAAGGTCCTTGTACAACAGATCATATGGAAAGAGATCTAAACATTGTAGTACATGTGCAACATTATGAAACATGGAGACGAGACCCCCCTCCAAATAATTTACGTAAGTTGCATTGTCATTGTATCAATATCTGGAATGATGGCACTAAAATGAGCATTATGAAACAAATATCGCTGGATGTCAAATGAAGATCAACAGTACATGTGCTCTGCAAATTAGAAATATTATTTATTTCAGAACTAGAAATATTTACTATTTCCTAGTGCAAATAGTGCAACACTAAGAGAATGCTATTTTTAATAGAAAAATTAGTTATTGTTTTTAATTAGTTGCCTTGGTTGACTAATAATAGTTTTGTATCTTTGTCATCTCCTACCTGGTATTTTGCTTGGCTCATCAAGCTATGCCTTATTCTATGTTTTGTTATATCAAAACACAAGTAGTTAAGGTTACAGCAAGATTTAACAAAATGTTTCATAGGGCTGTAACATGCAATAATAAAGCGGTCTCATTAGGCTGTTATATCATCTCCACTAGTAAAATAGTTAAAGACTTTCCTGGAGAGCATCAATTTGTATGTGGTGTCACTTTATTCTTTTTTTTTTCTCTCTAAGGGAAAGGTGAGAGAAAATTATTTAAGTTTTATAATATTTTATTCTATAGCTCTGCTATTATGTGGTTTATGTATTGAAGGCAGAAAAAGTCCACCTTGGCGCTTCAGAGGAAATACGGTGACATTTCAAGTGGTTCTGAAGTCCTAGGCAACTATTTCTAAGTCCTTGTATTAGACCACAGTTACAGATCTTTCTCATGCTCAGATATATTTTCCTTTTGTGATTAACAGTTCCACTGCAGATTTAATTTGGATATATATTTATATATTTTATATTCATCCTTATCTTAAATAGATATATACATGCATGCAAATTATAGATAATACATTTACAAATTCAAGCTCAATATATTTCTAAAAGAAAAGGGTATAAGTCAGGAAGGTGAAGATTGTTAGGTAATGGATGGCTTATTCTGTGCTGTAGATCAATACCGATGTGCATTTACTGCAAATACACTTTTACTATATTGGTATTTGGATTTTGAAACATTTAACGTATATGCACTAGTCTTTCCCTTATCTTTCTGTAACTATAGAAAGCAGAAAATTTCCTTATAGTTGGACAAAGAATGAGTTTATTTGGACTGCACTGTGCAGTTATTGTGAAGATTTTAGTGCTTTTTTGGGGGGAAGGGTGTGAACGGGAAAAAGAGCAGATTCATGTGCTATATACACTCCTGATACCTGTTTTGTGCTAGAGGCTGGCTGCAATTTCTTATGTGCATCTTTACAGAGTAATAAGAAAGAACTGAAGCTATGACCTCTAATAAATACCACATATAGTGAAGTGTGACACCTAATCTGTCTGCACTGCTTTCAGCAAAGTACTTCCATTGGGCCTGTGCAGTTCCACACTGCAGAGGGGGAAGCACGTACATACTGCAGCATTACATTCCTAATTGTATAAAACTACACCATTTCTGGAGGGGAACTTACGCTTCTCTCTCAATCAAAGGTGCTGTAGCCCTCTGGAGCTGAGATGAACTTCTGAAGGTGTAAGGAGGATGGAATGTGCACATTCTATCTCTCTGCTTTGTGTATTCTTTGCTCATCACAGATCCTTCCTGTGACCATGTTTTCAAGAAGAAGATTTCAAATGGTAATGAAGTTAGGGTACAATCCTTATTTTCTCTCATATGTGAAATGTTTATTCAGAATCCCAGTTAATGGAGAAGCCAGAAAGTAAAGAGATTCTTACTGCAATTACTTGTATCTCAATTTTTGCAATCATCACACTGAGATATTTTGCTTAAAACACTACACATACTCCTCCATCATGGCTTGGCTTCGCGGACAAAGATTTGGGAAGGGCTTTAAACGTGAGTACACCCTTCAGCCTGCGCGTGGATTTTTTAGGTGAGGCGCAGCGTGCGCGAGACTGGCCCCACCCTTTACACCTGAGGTTCATCTGCCAGGGCCTAGCAAGCTTGGACGTGACAGCGAAGTCCTCAGGTCGTAGGTGTGGTTAGAGTATCCTTCTCTTAGATGGATGGCCTTACAGGGCTAAACGAGCTCCATCTGCCCGGGTTTGGAGTTAGAGTTGTCCTTCTCCTAGGATGGTTGCCCGAAGGCTAGTGAGCCCATCCTGCCCGTGGACACACTTTGTCTGACCCTTCAGTTGAGACCTGTCTGGCTTGGGAGACCCTACCGGAGCATATGCCACCACCAGCATAGCTCTCAACTTCACAAGGGCACGCAAGCTCTTTCCCCACGGCAAGGGGTGCCCGTGAAAGAGACACATACTACATATATGACATACACAGCAGGTCTTTAAACTCATTGTTTCTTGGATTTGAACTGCAATGCATTTGCCTTGCTCCTATAAACTCTTCCATGTAACTGCAACTCAGAGATGCATAGTTACTGCATCAATGAAGAAAAAAAAATATTTAATAGTATCTTAGGATCTTGGCTTATGATGACCCCAAATATCCGTACCACCTCAGTCTCAGAAGGCGGCCCTCTGGCACACATGGAAGAATTATATGAAACACCTCTTGCAGCACTGCAATTTACAACATAGAAGAACTACCACTACTTTGGAGCTATCTTAATCCATTGGGTAATGCGTAGGGGCAGTCCCAAGACTGCTTCACATGCAGCTCAGGCATTCCTGCTACAGATGGAAACCTCAGAAGCAATCAGCTATGATGATAACTGTTTCAGTCTTTAAACAACTTTATGGATTAAGTCAATCATTTTAGATTGTTCAATACAGACCTTCAAGTGGTGAAATTACTCAAGGCATTCTATAACCAGTATTACATACATTTACTTCATGAAAGTAGATAATTATTCTATAAGTTACCATTATTTTCCTCATAGACTCATCTAAAGAATGACTAAATGAATTAGCCAGAACATCATAAATTATTAAAGTCTGTTGAGAGCATTTATGTGTACATTTATAGCACAGAAAAAAATCTTTATAAAGAAATTATTAAGAGAAATTTTCCAAGTCCAGTATCCTAGCAATTTGAAATTTTATAGTGGAGTTCTGAAACACCACAAGATGGATATTACTTGCAGAAACTTTGGCAGTGCAGCGTTAGCTACTACTAGTACTGGAAGAGCGACAGGCATTTTGGGGTATTCTTACAAGCAAATAAACCAGAGTGAATTACAGCTTTCATAGAAATTCTATTCTGGATCTTTACTGACACAGAGAAAATGGAACAGCACAAAATTACAACATCAGATACTTTGATATGTATGTTTTAAGATTTCTTTTCTAAGCTACTATTTTCTATCTACTAGAAAGTCCATCTCAAATGAGACTTAAAAATTTGAGACTAATGTACTTTTCACATTGGTCCATAGATATGAAAAAGGCAGGAGGAATTTCTTTGGCATTATGTACCCCTTCCATATTGTGTCTTTCAGAATACTGAAGACAAATATTGAAGGCCAAACATTATTAAAATGTTCTAATTTGAACGTTCATTTGCTCTTTCTGCCCTCTTGAAAACATTTTGCTGATGCTGCCAACCCATTTGAAAGTGTTTTATGAAGGCAAGCTCTGTCAAAATGACAAACTTCACATTATCTCTGATAGTGTGTTTTTGTTTCTGGACTGTTACCAGAGGATGAAGATTTTCTAAGTTGCCTGCAGCTAGCACAGCTATTTGCCAAAACTAGCAGTCCAGTGGCAGGCCAAAAGTAGTGCTCTCTTTTCAGCATCTTGCAGTTTACTGAGTTTCTTGTCCCCTCTTCTGATATTCAGAAAAGAACAGACATGTTGGAGGTTCTGGAAAACACAGGTTTTCTTCTTTGCTTACGTGAATCCAGACAACCTAGATGCTTTTCAATAAAATCTATTTGTCCTTAGTGGTTGTTAGTTGTCATAATTTTCTTCTAGTACTGTGCTTTACTTAAGATTACTTTTCCGTTATTTCCCTTCATTCATACATATTAGAATGTAGTGGTTCTTTGTAACAAGCAGCAGTTATCTACCAAGAATCATAGCATTCAAGTTTTCTAACATTAAATGTTCAATAAAATGAAAAAAAGAAAGGACATTAAAAAGTTACGTTCAAATCATAAAACCAAAAGCAAATCTTCCTGCAGAATTTGAGTTGTTTTTTCATTTCTGACTTTCATGAATCTCATAAGCAGCATTCAAGATCTTTTTCTCCTTTCCTTTCCTTTCCTTTTTCTCCTTTTTTTTTTTTTTTTTTTTTTTTTTTTTTTTTTTTTTTCTTGTTTTTTTTTCCTTTTTTTTGTTTTTTTTTTTTTTTTACCTTTTTTCTTTTTTTTTTTTTTTTTTTTTTTTTTTCCTTCCTTTCTTTCCTTTCCTTTTTTCCTTTCCCTTTCCCTTTCCCTTTCCTTTCCCTTTCCTTCCCTTTCCCTTTCCCTTTCCCTTTCCCTTTCCCTTTCCCTTTCCCTTTCCCTTCCCTTTCCCTTTCCCTTTCCCTTTCCCTTTCCCTTTCCCTTTCCCTTTCCCTTTCCATTCCTTTCCTCTACTTGCAAGTAAGCAATGTATTAAACTTGTTGGGATTATTACACTGGTGCAGTAGTAGTTAGGAGGCTTTGTAGCTACATCCTCATTTCTGAAACAAGATTACTACTACTATTTCTAGTTAATAATATATAGTAGAGTTAAACATTTAAGTTAGTGCAACCTGCAGTCACTTTTCCTAATAATGGTAAAAGCACCACTACTCTCTCCTCAATAGTAACTAGCCTTGCACTAGTACATTTAAAGCATTTATGCAGACTCCCAAGATAAAGGTGACTTTAAAGGGAAGCCAAATTATAGATTGTGGAGGTTTTAAGATGAAAAATGCTAGCTTTTAGCTAGTTTGACATGTATGGATTATTTCTTCATTTGAATTTAACATTTAAAAAAAAGTGAATTGTAAACACACCACTCAAAGATGGAAGTGTTGTACTGTATCAAATGGGCATTTTTAATACTGGCCAATGATTTGCAACACAGGTGGATAAAATGACTTTTTCTCTTCTTAAATATATGCAAGGGAATAATAATGTGTTTTGCTGCTGCCTTTGATTGTCAGTTGTCCTGGTTACTTACTGACTAGAAATGCTAATGCTGAAAACAAAGCTAAAACATTTCTGTAACTGATGCCTTATGATAAGTCAACTTTTGTTATTTCTTTGTGTGTTGAGACAGTAGCATTTAAATAGGAGGGTATTTTTTTCAGTTCTCACATATTAGAATAAGCATTTTGGATTGCATATTTCTGTGCTTTCCCTCATTTTTGTACATAGAAGCTCAGCTCTGTTTTCCAGTGAGAGAAACTGTCACTAGTGTGACACTGCGAAAATACAGTTAGAATTTGCAATAATTTTTTGCAGTCTCTTTCATCCCTAGTGAATATGCTTTTTGTTCTTGTTGAATACAGTGGTCTTTGGCAAACTAGTTATTTTATGTGTAACATACATAGACACATTTATATCAGGTGATTTGTTGTATTGCATTGCCTAAGTATAATTTCTATTGTTGCTCTTTGCAAATCAGCATACAGGCATATAAAGAAACTTTAGTAAAGAAGTACTATTCTTGAAATGCAAAGCTCTTGAAGTATACAAAACATGATAACTAATTTACTTGCACAGTAACCGTTGGACAATGAATTGCATAATAGTGAAGCAGTAGTCATTGAGAATGTGCAGGTATTACCATAACAATATGCTTCTGGTGACAGGGGCTTTGAAACTCTACCAAACCTTGTTCAGACAGAGGGCTGCAAAATCCAAAGGACTGAACAAATAACTGCCTGTTTGGCCTCATTGGTACCTAGTTTTGATTACAGTGAAACGATTTTTTTAGGCCTGGCTATGTGCAGGAGTCTAGCTCAGAGGAATTTGACTATGTTCTTCATAAACTTTAACTGGCTGTTCACCTCCTCGCTTAGAAGGACAGGGTTGCAGTCATGTATTACGAGTGAAAAGATGGACAACACTAAGTTTTCAGCTAAGAAAAAGAGTTTTATCACAGTGACAGAGGGAAAAGTGAAGGAGTACTGCTGATGGAGTGCTCTGAGACAGTGAAGAATGAGGGAGAATAAAATGGCTAACTTAATTGGAGGACGTACTTAGTATGCAAGAAACTACAGTGCTATGACAGAGGGAAGGGACTGCGGTCATTAAGTATTGGGAATTTGTTTCCATTTAAAGCTTTACTCTTCACTGCCAGTATGCAAAAAGCATTTTACTGGGGTTTCTATGACCTATCCAGGAAACCACACTATTAAAAAAAATCTGATAATTTAGATTTAAAATCCTGAGCTAAAAGCTAGTAAACTTACGTTAACCCTGGAAGAGGGCTACTTATTACATTTTGATTGTGATATACAACAAGGAGGACAAATTCCACATTTAAATTATACACTTTATAAACTAATCATCCAAGAAAAAGCCCACACTACCATCACCAGCTATGTCAAAAGAAATACTGCATTTTTTCAAATATAATTGTTTGAGGTTAAAAGTTGCAAGCTGCTTTGTCACAGCTATCTTGAGATCACTTTTTAAACCACTTTAAATTAATTCCTAGATACTGACTGACTTCAACTGAAATTATGCTACCAGTGGAACTTCAAAGCATTAACAAATTGTTGAAAGAATTTTTGTAATCTAATTATAGCTACAGCAATTCATTCCAGAGCTCCAAAGCCTCCATTCTGGAAACAAAATGTCCCATATAAACTTAAGAGTCTGAAGATGCATTTCTCTTGCAACTCAGTCACTGTAAGACAGTAATGCTTAATCAGTTCTGAATGTGTGTTTAGCCTTACAATCATTAATAAAAAAAGTTTCTAATTTACATTCAGATTTTAATTCAGATGCACGATGCATGAGAAGATGCTATGAAACTTCTTGAAACACCAATAAGTATTTTCAAAGAAGTTCATTACAACCTGAGAATGAGAGCTTCTGAGTTTGTTTAGGAAAGACAAGTAAACCAAGTGAAATATCTCATTTGTCATTGACTGTTGAACATTTCATCAATAAATTTTTTTCAGAAAACAGGATGATTCTGAAAATGTTAATATATCATACACAACAGCTTTTAATTTGTAACTACACCAGTCTTTACCAAGTGTCATATGTCAGAACTCTAGCAATGCTCCTACCATACAATTAATTCCATGCCTTTAAAATCATACTGTTGGCTTAATCTGGGAAACAAACAAACAAAAGCTACAGCAAATAGTAAACACAAAATTTGCATGAACAAGGACTGAGGGATTACATCCTTGGCCTATAATCAATAAAACTGTGAACTTAACATCATTATGTACATTGAGAGGGTCTCCTCTTTATTCTAAAATATTTCTTGTTAGATAGCATTTTACTGGAAACTCTTTGAAAATGTTATGCATCCTACCTGCAATTTTAGTCAGTGAGGTATGTTTTGAACCATATTGGGTAGGTCTTCACAAGCTCTGCTCCAAATAACCATTTCCATTAGGACTGAACAATGAAGTTTTCACTCTATCTTTCTTCATCTATTGTACAATAAGAACAATTAGATTAGATTTCTGCCTGGCATCCTGTAATTTACTTCTAGTCAGCTTTTAATTCAGATAAATTTGACATATCTTAATAAATGTAAAATATAAATCATCAGTGTAAAATGTATTTGGAAGAAATATAGTTAATCACTGACATTATCCTTTAGCAGCAATAATTAATATTATGGTAATAAATTATTTAGAATACATTTTTATACTTTCTAATGTAGTTTTAAAGGCAGAATGATTATTAAATAAAATAAAAATTATTTTCATGACAGAAGTGAGCATTGCTGAACTAGGCTATTATATAGGCAGCTTTGAGTCATGCAACAAAAGATTTGAAAAGCGCATATAAAGGGTGAGACTCATTTGCTGTCATTGGGGTGCAGATAAAGTACTCTGAAATGTTGCCCAATAGTACAGGGATGTATTTACCATCTACCAGATGAAAAGTTCAATATCTGTGGTTCAGCTTTGGAAAACAGTTATGTGTTTCCTTTGTAATTCCACTTTTACTTCTGTACTATCAGCATAATTATTTAATATGGGTTTAATTCTGCAGGTGATTGTTACTAGATATTGATATGTCCTGTCATCCAATACTCTGCTGAAAACCAGGGCAATGCTTAGAAGAATAAGCACCCTCTGCTGTTTTGGCACTTAGCAATCTAAGTTTTCCTTGCTGTATTTTATTAATGAGGTGCTATTCCTACTTTATACCACTCAATTTAATATCTAAATTGTATTTTGTCTTTGGACAGGCACACTGAATAATAGTATTCTCGATGTTGAACCACAACTGTCAGCAAGATCAATGCTTCATGCCTGTGGCAATCCTTCATGACACTGGGATTCTTGATGTCGATAACTGATATAGGAAACAGTGCCAAACTAATAGGAATCATTTTGAAAAAAAAACCAAACAAACAACCTTTTAATGATTATATTCTGCCAGATTTTAGCTCCTTAAAATGAAGAGGATAAAAACTAAGATACCTTTTTAAAAAATTATTATTATGGCATGAGTCACCTCACTGAAAGGCAAAGGAAAAAATACCTTTTGCTTTCATTGGTGGTTTGTCAACACCATCACACACACCAACTACACTTGCCTTTTCCATGCCAAAACAATACTGTTTTTAACTGCTGACTTACAGCTTAATCGTCTCCCTAAATCCATTAACTCCCATCCTCATATTTTGTCTGAAAAATCTTAGATTTGTAACACAAATGATAAAAACATAAATTCACTAATACAGCAGTTTCTGTCCATGCATTCAGGTGCAAGCATTAACTATTGCAAACTGATGTATCCATAGCTAAACATATACAATTTTTAACACTCTCGCTGTGTGAAGCTTTGACACTGTACTTTAGATGTTAAAATGCTCCTATCAGGAATTTAACATTCTGTAAAATTACTTCCCTCTTCATTTTCTAATCAGTCATACCAACTTTGCCAAGCAGAATCAGTACAGTAGTTACAAAATAAAGTAGGAGAGGTTGGCTGCATACATTAAAAAGCTTATGAATACACATCCCAGTATTGCGAGACAATTGTGATATGCTATTCAGTGAGAGATATTTTTACAAATTTCAATGTACCATTTCAATCATAAATGATTTTCAGTAGCTTTGTTCTATGTTCTCTGCTTTACATCATAACTTTCCTTCGAATGTACACAGCTCTGACTCCAGTTTTATTATAATAAGATAAAGTCAAGAAGGGAACTGAGTGTTTATTATTTATGAAATAGCTTTGTTGATGATTCTGAGAATACAAAAAAACAGTTGAAAAAAATCTCTGGAACCATGAATCAAAACTACATTGATAATCATTCTTAGATGACTACAATGTGGATTTTAATTTTTCTTAGGTATACAAATAAATCGAATCTTTAATTTTTAGTTACCACATATAAATAGCTTTTAAGAATCCTTCAGTAACATATTTTTGTTTTTAACTCATACATTTAAGAAACATGTCTTTGCACCCAAGCTTAAGGCTATCACTATACTTCTGAATCTGTAATCCTCCTGAAAGGAGGCTGTAGGGAGATGGGGGTTGGTCTCTTCTCCGTGTTACGAATGACAGGACAAGAGGAAATGGCCTTAAGTTGCATCAGGGGAAATTTCAGTTGGATATCAGGAAAAATTTCTTACACAGAGGGTTGCAAAGCATTGGAACAGGTTGCCCGGGGAGGTGGTGGAGTCCCCTTCCCTGGAAGTGTTTAAAAACCGTTTGTATGTGGTGCTGAGGGACATGGTTTAGGTACCCTGTCAGTGCAGGGTGAACGGTTGGACTCTATGATCTTAATTCAACCGGATGGTCCTGTGATTCTGTAATGAATTTGTAACAATCTAAAAGAATCCAATTGCCTTTTAGCATCCACTTCTTATCCATAAAAGGAAATGCACATTTGATAAATAGTTTTCATACACACAACACACAAGCATACACAAAAGAGTGTGCATGACAAAATTTGGACACTATGGGAGTTAGCAATTTGTTTAGCTGGGAGTGTCCACAATAAACTGTCTCAAACACAGATCTGTGTTTGAGAAGTTTGTTCTTGCTGTGTTAGTTTGCCTTTTACACTTCACAGCACTAGCCAGGAAAAAAAAATAAAGCCTTTCTCTGGTAGACAGTTGGTCTTCCAGGTCTAACCTGATCACTCCTTACCCCTTTTGAACTGCATTATTGTTTTCTCTTGACATATTTCTCCGTGCATACTAAACCTTATGCTTCCTATTGCTCTCTCTTCTGCTGCCCGTAACAAGCTGGTCTTCCATGACTACAAATACTGCTTGATGATGCTAGTGTTCGCTGTTTTAGAAAGCCTGTGGTCAGCCATTCTGGACAACATAAGAAAGAGTAACATGACATAGAAAGGTATGGGAAATGGCAAAAAAGCCATAAGCCATAAATTACAAAATGGTAGTGGATGAGATTCAGAGGTGGGAGGAGGGCAATCTGTGAGCTATGCAACAAAAGTAGGATTTTGACAGCGCTTATAGTAATGGTTAGTTTGAGTGAATTAGATGAAGTTCTGTTTGGTCAGAAGTCATAGTAAAGCATTCACCACCTTTAATGGCTCAAGGATTTTACCCAGGGGCACTACAACTTCACTTAGGACTTCATGTATATCTTCATGTATATCTTCTGTTAGTAATCTTGAGTAAGGAAAGAGATAGAGGGATATGCACACAGCTTCACAGAAAAACATAACGCAGCTTAGGGAACTCAGTGCCGGAGAAGGAAAAATGCATGTTCATTGCCAAGAGTAATAAAAGCTAGTCAGGGGAAGTGCAGAGAAAACTACCAAATAATTTACCAAATTAAACCCTCCTGAGAAGTTTTTAGAGAAGTCAGGAGGTTAGAAATCGTTTCCAGCTAGATGTACTTTCCAGTTTTGTTCTGATTTCATGAAAGTTTTGCAGTCTGCAAATAAGGAAATTGTCCATGCCATTGGCACACAAGAGAAAGGGAACCTTTCTTGCTTTTCTTCCACGCTCCTCCCCTTTGGCAGCCCAGCTGCTGTAGTTGAGCAACTGTTGCCACCCCCAGTAGGAAGAACAGGCCTCTTGGCGGGCTTATGTGGACACTGAATTCTCAAAAGCTTTACCCTGGCACAAAATAGAATTGCAGGTGGCAGCTTTCACTTGTGTAAATGGTCTGAAATTCTCTGGAACTTTATGCCAGTAGAGAACTGAGCACAGTGGAGATTTGTTTCACTGAGGCCCTTCCAAATATGGAGGGATCCAAGTCAGCACGTTTGCAAGGGGATGAATGGCCAAGAACAGACTAACTGCTCTGCTAGTCTGGCCAGGTGGGACTGGCCTATGTAAAACCATATGCTTACAAAATTGGAAGCAAATGAATAGGTGAATTCTTGAGCATCCCTGTGTTATTTTATAAACACCTTCAAAAAGGACAAATAGTTCTTTCAGCATCATTCTCATCCAGGAGTTAAACTAAGGAAGCTGATAATAATTTACTTTTTTTTTCTCTTTCTTTTATACATCTGAGGGCCCAAAGGACTTGCTGTGCAACATACTCTCAGCAATTCCTGCTGAGGGCTAGGCCAAGTATCAGGAATGCGATTTTTTCCTAACAGCTTTGCTCTACCTCATCAAATGACTAACTAGTTTAAATAATATATTTGCATTTATAATAATGGCTTAAACTATTCCTCATTTTTTCCAAAGCTGGAAGGTTGGAAAACTACATTTCTCCAATAGTAATCCAGATTCTTGTTAAACTTTCAAGTTAATTTCTGAACAGCCAGCAATACTGTGAGGGAACGTTCCTTATCCTTTGTCTGAACTAATTCGATTATACCACCATTTTGATTACAACAGTTTCAAGTTTCTAGTCATAGCTCTGTAGTTCAATTGCCATTCAATGCTTTACTTAGTCAAGAGAACGTCTCTAAGGTTTTTCTAAGCAAAATAATTTGTATTTATGGTTGATTACTCTTTTCCCATCATTTAGCACTTTATTTGGTTTTTTGCTTTTCCTCCTTGCTTTAAGGACCTCTGCTTAAGAAAAGAGGTCTGTGAAAAGAAATAGTTTCTCTCAGAAATAATTTGCTCCAGCAAAGATCTTCAAGAAACCATAGAAAATCAGAAAAAAGCATGCACTCTGTGGGATAAGACATCTGTAGAACATTTTTATATACAGTTTAACTAGAATAAAGATCTTTTAAGAGTCACAATGACCAAAATTCACTTACAACAGCCATCTCCTTATTCTCATAGTATGTATCTGTGTTTATCTTGTGTCTGCAAGTTCTTGCATCAAAGTCCGTAATATAAAATTTTACCTTGGGAGGCCAGTGTACTATTCCATAACATGCAAAGGTATGACTGTGATGGTAGTGAGGCCAGGGGCTAAGGCTGGATAAAAATGTTTGTAGCAAAAGCAGTAACAATTACCAGAAAATTCAGAATCTTGAAGAATATAAAGGAAAATTATTTACGCTTCTTTGAAGATGTACATATTTCAGCAGATATATTATAAAGGATAAGTATATAAAATACAATTTATATTATTAGGGTAGCTCTTTTTCTGACTTGTTAATTATATTAATAATTTAATGCACCCATCTAATAATTACCTAACTCACTAATTATTTTTTTCAACTGTGATCCTACACCTCATATAGAAAAGTCTAAATAACTATATACAAATAATTAGTCTTATTTCCTCTCAGAGTAAGCAAATTACAATAGGGAAAAAACCACCAGTGCTGCAGGATTCTTTTCAAGTGCATACAAATGGCACACTTTATAATATGATGATCTTTCATTGTCATAATCTAGCGTTCTAGAGCCATTAACATTTACTTGTGAAAATCTTGTTTGAAATACTTATTTGCAAGCTACACATTATTTCCTAGGCGACACCATTTCCACCATTTCTACAAAGACAGAGACATAGATGAAGATGTCTCTGGAACCAGAGACACAGAGCTAGAGTTATGCTGCAAAGTGTGAATCACCTATCTGCTCTACGCACAGGAAGCAATTTTCAGATTTTGTAAGTGTCAAAATCACCCAAACATTTTAGAAGGGAAGACAAGTGGTCCATGAAAATCTGGTCTCCTGTAACTCAGTGCTTACTCTGCTGAAACTGTCCACTGAAATAACACTGGTTTGTCCCCCTTCCCCTTTACCACCTCTCATGTCTGTTCATCAGGAAGAGGAAGGATTGTTCCTCTCCACTCCAACCCCTCTGCATCTCAATAACTCATATGCAGTACCTCAGGTTCCTCTTGCGTTTCTTGATTTTTTCTGGATAAAGAAAAATACCCTCTGTCTTTTTCAGAGTTATCAATTCGGGTATCCATATACTGACTGATCAGCAACCAGAACAAAGCAAGCAACAACTACAGAATTTGTACTTCAGCCTTTTGTCTCCATTCAGCCATTTGTTTTCCTAATAGCTGTAGAAACATGTCATCCTCCAGATCTCAGTTACACTGGAAGGGGCAACTGGGTTAAAAGTTACTAGAGGGAGTAACAGATAGCTAGACAAAAAAATATTAAGTAAGCCGTGTTCTCTTTTAAGAACAATAAAGCTAGAATTATTTCCTGAGTGCAATAAATGCTAAAGGGCATTGTTAGCACAAAATTTGGATCCATACATCAAATAAGTATTGAGATTGTTGCTTTGAGAGTCTGTAATCATCAAACAGGGAGATCAAGATATCAAAGGTTGGGAATGTCAGGAAAACAAGAAAGATAGAATAATCTATGGCACATCCGTTTCCCCATGATCAAGAAGTTACCTATCAGGATGATGCCTGGTTTGTAGTGTCTAAATTAATTGTATAGGAAAGTCTGAAGGGAGTCGGGATATGTCAGAAAATCAGCTCATAGAGGAAAATGCAAGCTCAAAATTTACAGATGATTTATTAATTGCTAATTATTCTTATTTCTACTTTACATGATACTAGTGTATGCTAGAAGGTTCCAAGTGGAAAATCCACACAACAGTAATGCAGTTCAAAAAGCAGCATTAATCTTCCTTTATGGCTTTCAGCACTCTTTGGAAAGAAGATATGGCACAGCTTCAAGGATGGAATGTCACTGCTGTTAAGCTATCTGAGACTAACTAGCAGATTACAAAGGGCCAATTCCTAGTGCATATTTCCCTGTGTGAAATCTATGTATATTAGAAGTGGATTTACTCTTCCCATGTATCTCTAGCCTATACAGAGTTTGCACCCTGGAAGTTCGTGAGTGTGAGCTACTAACTTTAAGAACACTCTTCTCATATAGTTACTGACAAGACTTTTCATTTTTAAGGAATAAGAATGAATTTAGAAGAGGAATATTTTAATCTTAATTATCATCCCAATAAATTAAAACTAGAATGTCACAGTCCAATATCACAGGCATGACTGACTCCTGGCAGTCAGTATGTCAGGATCAATATTCTGTCATCGAAGAATCCTTTGACATATTCTCATAGTAACTTGCAGCATGGATTTCAGTGGATTTAACCTGTGTGAGATAATTGCAAGTGATATGCCGACTGCTTGCTCTGTCTGGGGGATTTGATACCAGTGACAGCTCCTAACTCTGTCATACGCATCAGCTTTCCTCTGGTCAAGACACAGAGTGCTTTTTTATGATGTATACAGGTCTAAAACAGGTACATACTTCCTCTGTTTTAAACAGTTCCTGGCACCCCCTCCATATAAAAAAATGGTGAGGCCTTACAGCGGAGCTATGACCGTATACAGAAAACCCGAGCGTTTTTTCAGTCTGATTGCACGCAAGCTGAGTGCTTCTGAGCATCAGATTATCTTTGTGCGTCATATTGTAGAAAAGGTGTTGCAGAAGCCAGTGCAGAGCTGGCTGTGATCCAGAAATACAACATTATCATATTTATGGTTCGATACCTATAACCGGATAGTATAGATTGCTGTTGCCACAGCTATCTGAAGCTGCGTCCAGTGCTATCACTACCAGTCAGAGCAAACTAGGTTGGCAAACTGCAGTATACAGTATCAGCAGCCCGGCAGTTCTAGTTCACAAATAAGGATCAGCATAGCCTTAACATAAAGAAATGCCAGATGAAAATGTAACTTGCTCAGAGCAGATGTATTGAATGTATGGGATAAGAGAAGCTGTCAAAGGAAGATGACAATGAAGAGCCGCACTTCACAAGAAAGATGTCAGAAACCACACAGAGAGAGTGGGTTCAATTTAAAATGCACCAGAGATTCTTTTTTCAAAAAGGATGCAGAATTTCAGGACTAGGTAGTGTGTAACACTGGAGCTGCCTACGTAGCTCACTGAACTTTCAGAACAGAGAGCAATGTCTGCAGAACAGCCATTATCCCCATGGGTAAATTTACCTGAACTGAGCATTTGGTACTGTATCAACCTAACTTGTTTGGTAGATGATACCATATTATATTTTTATTTTTAAGCTACAGATAATAATATCAGAGAGTAAGCAAAATTAGCCTGAAAACCACTCCTTTTACACTAGGAGTAACAACTTAATGATTTACCCAGCTATGACTCAAAGCAAGCCAGGCAAGTCTCCTGCTCTTCACCCCAAGGAGTGGATAATATTGTTGTTTCACCTCCATCTTTCTCTCTCTTACTTGATCTTTTTTCTTGCCCATCAAGCTTTTCTTGCCTTCATATTTGTGATTGTGCTTTTCTCTGCCTGACAGTTGTAATGAAGATATCCCACATTAGCAACAAGACAAGTATTCTAGAAAAAATACTGCCAGAAGAGATGAAATGAAATAGCTATATCTGACATTGGTTTCTGGAAGTGATCACCAATATGTAAATTTGTCAGCTGTGTAACTCATAGAAAAAAAAATTTTTGTTTAAAGCTCATCATTAATTAACAAAATCATAGATAAGTGAATCACTTATGAACCACTTATAAATGCATGGAAGAAAATAACTTACTGTTAAATTGTCATTGCAGCATTCAGATCCATAAAGGTGATACGGGAAAAGACAGCATACATTTGTCTCAGTATTAACTCCAATTCTAGCTGCAATAGTTGTTATGAATTTTTTAAAAGCTTGAAGTTGTGCTACTTGGCTTAGAATAACAAATATGAGGTTTTTTTAAACAAATAATTGTGTTTTCTTATATCACTTCAAGAAACTGAAACTGTATATGTTCTATTATAGAATATGACATTCCTCTTCTGTCCCTTAGGCCACTTATGTACAAAGTATATATACAAAGTATACAAAGTATGTGTATGCTGCCACAGTATACACAGCAACATACATTAATACATATACCCCTACATGTGCTATGTAATAGCATGTGTATAGCACATTATATTCTCAGTGCACCATTGACGTTAGATCAAAAGAGTAACTGGAGAGTAATGTAATGCCTTTTTTTTCCTCAGCTGTGTAAGCAATCCTCATTTTTCTATTGCTTCGTCTTATTAGTGGGGGGAAGAATCTGTTTGTTATTAATACACCTTATATGAATATATAAACAAAAAGCATCTTCTGAGAGATGCATTTTCTAATATTATCTGTAGCTACTACTACTAGATTCCCTGAACTAACTCATTGCACATTCTGAAGCAAATAAATGTATTTTAGCAGCAGTGGCATGATTTTTCATCCAGTATTTACAATGCTTTATAATTATGGTTATGATTAACTCTACAGACAAAGAAAGTTAAGAAATTTGTGTCTTCAGATCTAAGGAATTGATATAATATAAAAGTTACAACAGGATACTGATCCTGATACAAAACTGGGGAAAGTCAGGTTTTGTCTTTCATTGTCTTTGACGGTCCTTGAATTCTATTCTATGCGTTAAATAAATATGCTTGAGATGCGACAGTATAATTTGTATCAGCATAATACTATAATAATTTCAGAAGTATAATACAATAAACACCATCATTGTTTACATAATCAAGATATTCCCATCTCATAATCCAAGGATGCTTGGAACAATCTGTTGTATCACTTACATTATTACCTACCCTGGGTACACTGAGATGTAATTAAAACAGAAACACAGCGTATGGGGATAAGGAAATGCTGATCAAAACCTTAAGGATTTCCAGAGGTCACAAACATCCTGGCAGTTTGCCAGGATCACAGTTGCTGACTAAAGGACTTTGCATTTTCCCTGTGACTCCAGGTTAACAAAATTATTAAAATAAACACTGAAAAAAATTAAGAACTGGTAGTAATCAGGAGCTTATTTTGAGGGGGAGAATGTGAGAACCTTGTTTTCTAATATCTATAATGATTCAAATAAGAGTATTAAAATATTTAAAAATGTAAAGTGACTACCCAGGCTAAATAATTAATTTTTATGCAGTTCCCTAAAGAAATTAGCTTAGTTAGCAGTGGTGGTTCAAAAATCAGATAAAAATCTGAGTGCATGAAAAAACTCCTATTGAAGTGAATGTAGGCATTGACAAAAACATACTGTTGTGGGAAGAAAAAAAGCTTTAAGGGACTGGATAGTGATTAAATAGAACATGCAGCTTGTCACATCTGGATCCTCAGTTTAAGTACAAGCATAGTCTGTATAACAGTAGCCAGTGCATAAATTTGCAGCCTAAGCTATCTGTCACTAGATTTCTCATCTTTGGAGCATTAAGTAATCTGGAAAGAATGAGTTTGCCAGTTTCTTAATAGTGACCGTAACCTGTTCTCTTAAGCAGACAGAGGTGCTTAAAACAGAGGTGAGAGTGTTTATTAGCAAATATTTAATTTATGAACACATTTGGTCTTATGGGAGAAATATAAAGTCTTCTAAACAGAGCATGTTAGCTTTATTGACTGACTAGGTTTTGGATTGAATGCTTACTTGGGGGAACTAATTCTGTGATTGACAGAGTAACTGGGCTGTGTGGTAAGGTTGCATGCCTTTGCTCTTCTCTTGCACTGTTGTTACAACATGCTTGGGCTAAAGCAATCTTAGTGGTATCTAAGTTCCCTCTCTGTGGGAGGAAAAAAGGGGAAAAGCGAATGGGCAAGCTGTGATTCACAGCAATATGCTCACATTGGCCAACCTCCATCTCTGACCATCTCTTAGCTGCATGGACTGTGTGGATTCGCAGCTTTTAAAGAACAAATGAGTTCTGTTAGATCTATGATCTATACAGACACCCCCTGTATAATACACATCCTATAATTTTACCCAGCAGCTTCCATAATCAGCATGTGGGCTGAGAAGCCAAACCGGTGCTATCCTTCTGTACTGAGGGTCCTAGTTTAGTGACCTTTTTTTTTAATGATAAATGCTTAATTTTTCATTACTTGCTTTGGTAGCATGTGTTAATGCAAACCAGAAGTGTAAAATATGCTTATAATCCTGAGAGCTCTGTTAAACCCTAACCGATTATAGGAAAAAGGAGAATGCTACTAGCGAAAACAGCATATACCGAAGATTTTCCTTTGTGAATGCAATTAGAGCTTTTCCCTTAAGCTAATAGGATAAGTAACTATATGAGGAAACCCACAGACACTGCAAATGTGCAGGAGGGAGAGAGTAGTGTTTGCTTGGTGTTCAATGGTCCATGTGTAATAAGCTAGCAGTTCCGTCTAGTTCCTACCGGACAAATGTCTACATCAGAAATTTCCTGTTTCTCCCCTCCTTTATCTGCACATTTGGAAGTTCCAGCAGCAAAGCCAAAGGCTGAATTAGGAAACACAGGGCTACATTTTCAAAGTTGTTTTACTTTTTATTCTATAGATAAAGATACACAAACAAATAAATTCCTATTGTATAAATGGCAGTGCGATTCAGGACATCACTTAATTTCTTCACTATCTGTGCATGACTGATCAATTCATGTGCCTTTTGCCAAATTATTCTATGAGATCTGATATTCCTAAACTTTGGTCTTCTAACAGCATTTACCAACCTGATACCCACAGATGAATACTCTGTCTCTTGAGAGTAATATAATGTTACAGAGTTTTCAGTAGTTACTCTTATTCCTGGATGATAGTCTTTTAATAAATGCCATACAGGATGGATCACAGCTCTAATTTTTTAAAAGATGTTGAAATGATTCCTTAATACTGGTAGTTATCCTATGGAAAATGTAGCATATACATGGCATACACAAACAAGCAGTGAATATGTGGTAGTTTGGTATGGCACAATTATTGTTGGCATATTGTTGGGGTGTCTTATTTTTGGATTTTTCCTGCAAAAATAATGCACTAAAAAACCACTTTGAATAACTTCTGCAGCAAACCACAGATATATCTCCCACAGATTTATAAACAACCAGCAGGAAACTGTCAGTTTTACTTTGATCCATAATATTTTGGCTTGATCTTGGCCAGGATGTGGACCACTTCTTTGCAATGTACTGTATACAAACTATGGAAAAGATTGTCAGGACCATTCCTGCCCAACTTATGGCTTGGGGTGAGAAAGGCCAGGAACTTGGTGCAGCTGGCCAGAAGTTCTCTTAAATAGCTAGTGCTGCACCATCCTTTTTAAGAACTGTAGTGAGTACCAGGGATTGTGGTCATTCTACAAGGAAGAAGAACAGGGCATCACTGATGTCCTTGAAACAGCAACCCAGGTAGTGCTTTAACTGACTGGGAGCCAGGATGGCTGGCAAAGTTTTGAGGCTGCTGTAAAGAACATTGTGACTGAAGAAAATGCAGAATTAGGATGTAAATTGTGGAAATACAAGAGAGTCTTTTTAGCTTTTCCTTTGGTTATGGACAGTCCTTAATGACAATGAGCTCTAAATACTACATACACACTGCTACCGATTTATGACTCGATGATAGCTAGCAGCAATCTTTAATTTAATTTTTTTAAAAAGACTTGGCATATTGGCAAAACCATACAATTTTTAAAGATTTCTTAATGGAAAGGTTCTTTTCATATAAAAAAGATTTCCAGCACTATATATGTTCTTTTTTCTCATGAGACAATGGCTGCTGACTTTCTGATGCATTCTGCCACAGCTAAAGATGCACAATTCTCTATTCTGTAAATCTTTTCATGCCTATTATATCCTTTTTTGTCCTCCAATATTCTTTCTAGTGCCTACATGTGATCCCTGTGTGCAGCTGATGTTACTGATCTAACCCAGAATCTATATTTTTTTGTCCTCAATACCTGCAAGTTTGAAAGAACACTTGGCATAGTCGGAATGGGGGACATTAGTATCATCCATAATCTTATTGCTATAAATGGTCCCTACTGTATGAGATGTGGGCAATATCTTGCTAACCTAACCAACTCCCACTTTCCTATATAATTTCATAAACCTTAACCCCACTCTGTGCAATCTCTGTAATGGTTTAGATGCATAGTGACTTATCATTTGCATCCCAGGAAGCTTTATAACAATAGCAGCTTCAACTAAACTATGCCACTTGGCTTCATCATATTTCCCCCAAAATATCTTTGCTATCAACATTTGAGTGGCAGTCTCCTCAGCTTTCTAGAATTTATAGGTCACAGGTAAAACAGCATGTTCTCTGCAAATGTTAATGAGTTACAAACTGCTGAGTATTGTAACGATAAATTTGATCATATTTCTCTACTGACTTTACGCAGTCTTGGCACTGCAATATTTTTAGCTTATATCGGATCTCAAAGGGCCCAATCCAAAGCTCACTGAAGTCAAGGAAAAGAGGTGTATTAACACTAGCAGCTTTTGATCAAGCCTGAGACAGTCAGTGCTGTAAAAACATTATCTGCACACATCCCTTATATGCAACTGACATCTCTTTGCACCACTGCAAGTCACTGAATCTCATTTCTTTGCAGCTTTCCACCTGATCAGGGAATCTATTAAAAGTCCAAGCAGTCAAGGCAGCTGTCTTGATTTAGGTAATTTCCTAAATAAAGGGAACTAATATAGTATCTCCTTTATGCCCACATTGCTGTTACAGCTCACATGGTATTGTGGAGGGTTTTCAGAGAGGAGGGCAGAATGCAAAGCAGCAGTTATTTTTAAAGGCCTCTTCCTGGTCAGTCCTCTGCTTCTGCAACAGGCTCCCTCTCCTGCTTTTACAGATTCTTTCACCAACCTTCCTGGGCACAGTTCACTTTACAGTGTAATTGATAGAGCTCTTCAATGTATCCTTTCATACCTGCAAGGGTATAGTGCAGACTGCCAACAGGAGAGAAGGTTGCATTGCTGTTCAGTGTCTCTGCTGATAGCAGTATGAACAGAGAACTGTAATCTGCATCTTTCCTGGACATTTTAATGTATTTACAGTTAGAAAGGCAACCTGTGTTTAGAAAGTATTTTTATTTCAGTGGGGTACAGGTTTTCTGTTATGGTAAGTTATGGCATTAATATGTAGCAGTTGAAATGCTAGTAACCAGACCTAGCACTACTTTCAGAAAGAAACAAAACTGTTTACACCTGCTTTGTTGAACAATCTTCTACAACAAGTTAGTTTAAAAATACAGATGACAAAACTAACATATTTCAGATGAGAATCTTCATGAAATACAGATCAAATACTGAAAAACCTAGTGATAACATATCAATATTCTTGTCACTGAAAGATGTGTCTTATACACCAAAGCCCCTTAGGTTAGTCTTCTATCACAAGGCCAATCACAAAAATCATAAACCCATAAAGGCAGTTAGTTGTCCACTGTTGCTTGAAGTTATTAGGATACATGTGAGAAAAAAGTTTTATTCAATATTTCAGTCAGATAGTTATGTCAAACTTTCAAATCCACGTGACCTTTTTTGGTATAGGAAATGATTTAAAATCTACCTTGCCTCTGACATTTAAATATGGGACACTATACCATTCATCTATTTACCAAGCCAAAGAGAGATAAATGGAAGACAAACAAAGTGGACTCTTACAGATACAAATTAAATTGTTAGAAAGAAATGCATAACTAGGACTGCTGCTGGCTTTTGTTCTTTTCTTTTTTTTTTTTTCAGCTCATGAAGTTTCCTTTTGCACAGCATAGGGACTAATAACTAGATACAAGTTACTACAAGCACCTGTCACCTATGCCAAATAAACTATTCTCAGTTAATGAAATAAAGGAGTATCATACTGCTGAATGTTACTTGTGGAAAAGGTTATTATCTAACATGACTAAATGTTACCACATATACTAAGTCTTACGCAAGTATCAGAAACTTCCCTTCACATTACCAATGAACAAGATTTCTGATGTTTGGTTTAGACACTTGATGGACTGCCTTGGAGATACACTGAACATTTAAATAATCAATTTTATTTCTATGTGGAAACTGGTTTTGAAAGACTTTAGTTTGTGGGCCCTGGCATGGTCAGGTGTTTCTGAAATTCAACTATATGACTAGTCTACAGTTTCCTAAAAGCTTGTTCTCATAGTAAGAAAAAGACATAGAAAATGACTGTTTCCATTTTCTGTTTTCCATTTTCTTGCTAACATTGTGAAATGAGTAGCACAAGCAGCAGTCCTTTCTATGCAAAAATAATCAAAGAGCCTTCTCAAAGGACAATGTTAATCCTTCCCTCTGCCATTCTACATAGCTACAATGAAAAAACACAAAATTACCCAAGTCCTCAATATTAGACAAAACTAAAAATACATTTTCTGATCTCAGATTCTTGCATTTTTCTTTCTTCCAAAGCAAATGCTCTAGCCCATGTATCATATGTAAAAACACTGCGTAGCCTCCATTTACAGTTAGCCTCCCCATTTCTAGATGTTTGGTGAAATGGCTTTTTGACTTTTTCAGGGCATAGGATGCATGTGCAGTGAATGCACAGAAAAAGCTGCATGTGGAAGTTCCAAGATGATACCAATAGCTGTAATTTATTTTTCATTTAGACTTTCTCTGGCCCTTAGTTTTCTTTCTCTCCTACTGTCTGAATTCAGTATTGAATAACTTTGCTATCCCACAACACTGCTTCAAGCTTTAAAGAAATGGACTACACCCAATGCCAGTTTTGGGCGACTACCCAAAATTACACATCATCTACACAGTGCAAAGTAAATTTTGTTACCTTTGTATCACATAGCCACAGTTTTCTTTTTCTTCTCCTCATTCCTTTGAGGAATGGTCTCCTTGTCTGGGTTGCTCCTGTCTAGGAAATGTGCTAATTGTTATTACTTTGCTTCCTAACGTGAATTGTATTTAATCCTGTTCAGTGCCTGAACAGTAGTTTCATTGTACGTCATGTTCTGTTTGGAAGTGTAAAGCATAAGCACTGTTCAAGGTAGCATATGGTGCATGATCCTTTTAGCTCTTTGTTTTGAAGGTGAACTTTAGGAAAATGGTATTCATTATTTTCCTATTTATTAATGCATTAGAAATTTCTGTCCTAGTTTTGGAGAGATACTAGAGCTTACCAGCCACAATTTTGACGTATTTAAAGACAACTTCATTAGGAAACTAAAGTCAACAACATACACAGCAATAGCTGTTTCAGACACAGAAAGTGTGTATGTCAAGTCTCAAAGCCTTACATTTTTTACTATACCAATACTGATTTTGTAAACAGAAACAAATACAACAAATAACCTATTATTCCAACATATACTGAAAATATATTGTATAATGAATTCTTTGAGTTAAAATGAATAATTGCATTTCATGAATGATCAAGTAGATTTAATAACAATTCCAAAACAATTTTTTTATACAAACTTTATAAGCAAGATAATTACATAAATGAGAATATCAAATAAGCAGTTTAAGGTCATATAACTTGTGCTTCTGAACAACTTTATGGCTATAGTTTACTACATCAGTGACATTACTATCAATTAATTGTTTCTATCTACAATGGTCATGGCAGTGTTTTCAATATGAAATATCAACAGAAATATAAAAGTGAAAAGACACGAATCTTTCTCAAATAATTAAGAGGCTTTTCAGAAAGCCTATAACAAGTCAGTATCTTAAAAAAATCAATAGTCAAATGAACCTCAGACATCCAGCTCTAATATTAACTAACAGATCCTCTACATCACAATAACTGATATGTCACAGCTTAAAAAGAAAAAAGCTCCACAGATTACTAACATTTCAGCAGAACATTGTTGTGAGTTCACTTTATGAGGCATTGTAACCGAAAATATTTCAGCATGTCTAATTCCTTGTTTTATACCAATGGTGAACATAATCCACAAGCCAAATGTCTCCACCCAAAACTCTTACATTTCTGTCCAGTGCTTTTCAATAAATAAGCACTTAGTTTGGCCAGGAGCTCATAGAGCAACTGCTGCTGGTTCACATGGGAGTATGCAGGTACCCTGTTCAGCAGGTGCCAGTGATGCCCATACCAAAAAGCTATTCAGTATGAAGGAGGTCAGAATAGGAGGGAAGTTGAGCTCAAAGTGCAAAAGAAGACTTTTGAAGTAAAAAGAACATGTTTATGTTATGTTGGGTTTAAGAGTGCCATCCTGCTCACATTATGCAACACTCGTGCTTCTCCTCCAGCTCCTCCTGCAATGCTAAGCAGAACTTTGCTTTTTGTGTAGATTTTGTTGAGGATTATGAGGGGGTAGTATGCCTTCCATTTAGAGTACACCCACAGGTTTTGTTATTGCTCTTTTATTAAAGACATGATAGACAGAATCATTAGCTGTGCAAATTATTTTCTTACATAAGAAGAGAGTGTCATGTGATGGTTCAGGGGTGAGCAGCAGCCCTGGTACTGCCCTGTTTCTGTGGGGGTACTCCCTTCAGCTGCCAGGACCTGCTGCTGCTGGGTCATGCCATCTTTACTCTGGATCAGAAGGCTTTGCAATCAGCCTGTTCCCATCATCCTGCCATTAGAATGGACTGAGTGGTGCCATGGGTCTCTGGCGAGTTCCTCAAAACGCATCCTCTTGTACATCCTGCAGCCCTATTTTTGGACAGGCAAATCTCAGGGTCTTCCCTCCCAGCTCCAGCTGTCTCATAACTGCCATATTTGCCATACAACCCTGTGATTACAATAACCCACAGTAGCTCCTTTGAAACAGTGAATCATTCCTTAACACAAAAAAGAGAGACACCTGGCAAAAGTACTACAATTATGCATGGTTTGTGTGCCTGGCTCATTTTTCTTAATACCACAGTGACCCACATGCCTCAGGTATATCCCAGGAAGCCTGTGGTTCAGGCAAGTTGTATCCTTCTATTCTTTGTGGCTGTGGTGTCACCAGACAACGTTTTCAGCAACAACACTGCTCGGAGTGTGCTTATTTCAACACCTTGCCAGTTTTCTTTTCCTCTTTATTGAAGAGTATCACCCTCCTCCTTCCCACCAGTTACAATAGCATCACTACTTCATGGCTGTCTTCTGAGTCAGACTGAAGGGCTGTTACAACTTTAAAATAACTTAGCAAAAACCTCCTATATATGTAGTTAAAGCTAGATCTGTTCCCTTCACATAGTCCTCAGTGTGGCTGAGAACGTCAGGGCAGTACACTACAGCTTGGGGGTATAAACAAGTGTTTTGTTGGCAACCCTCCACTTTTAGCTGCAGGCAGCTCATATTTCTGTCGACACAAAGTTTGTTTTCAAAAATTTAGTGTTCTTCTGAGTTTGAAATACAAGAGAAATGAGCTTGCTAATCAGATTTGAGCCAGGAAGTGGGCACCCCTAAATTAATGGCTATTTTCTTAACTCCTTTAAAGGCCTCTCATTTCCTTTCTTGTTGATTTCCCAATAGCTCAGAATTAAACAAAGCAAATCCATACATATATTTAAATATACCAACAAAAGTTGCATAGTGATAAAGTAATTGTACATTAATCCCATGTTCTTCATGTATGTATACAGACATAATAGACTAGGCAAGTAATTCTTCCTAGAAGAGGTAATCAAAGGTTTTAATTTAATCAGTTCATTTTATATTCATCTTTTCTGTTTTGTCAGCCAAATACAATTAATAAAAAATTAATCTCTTAATTGTTTTAGTAATGTGAACCAGTATTTTACAGTGAGTACTTGACTGATGGTCATAGCCAAATGAACATGTTTGCTTCCCCTCACAGGGATTTTAAATAACTTTTTTTATTCTATGCCTTGAATAAAATTTTCTTTTCTCAACATGAGGGATAAACAAGAGAAACGAGGCTTGTGTTGACTTTTTTTTCTCCTCAATTTTCTGATATTGGCTTAGAAATCTTGCAATATAAATAAATCCCAGTATATGCATAAATTGTCTACTATGCTGTGGTTTTCTTGAGTCTCCTAGGAGCTCTGTGAGGCAGATATGGGAAAGGTAGTGCTATAAAATGCCAAAATAACCTTGTTTATCTAAGAGAAAGCCATTAACAATAATCAAAATAGTGGTCAACAGAAATGAAGTTTCAATCCAAAAGGCATAAAAGAATGAATGGGAAACAAAGTGATTTTTCTCTCATGGCCAATGACCTTTCATTATGGCCAACAGAGTACCAGTAATGGTAATGCAAGCCTGAGAAATGACTTTGAGGACTATACGCTCTAGTGAGACCACGATTTTGCCCATCAGAAACATTCACAGAAAACACTGAAAATAAGTAAATGGTCCCATTGCTGTGGAGCCCATGGATAAAAAGAACTGTTTGCCTTGCTTCCTTTTATCTTTGAAGATGCAAACGTGGTATTTTTTTATTATTTTTGTCTTTACTTTCAGCCTATGCAGGCAATCAGGCAACCCTGGAAGGAGCTCAGCATCTCAATGACCACACTGTGGAAAGCAGACATTCAGCCTTCACGTTATAATGTTTCACGCAATGATGTTTTCTATATAAAAACAATAGGTTCCTTCCCGCTCTTTCTTTCCCTATCAGATAAGCCTTTCTAATGGCATTTTATAAATATTGCTAAGTTTTGAACTTAGATTTATACCATCATTCATAGCATTGCCATTATCACCATGGAACATACTGGTGAGAGAGGATCTTCTTTCCATAAGGCTTTTCTAATAGCAAATTTCATAAATATATCGATTTTAATTAATTGAGCAGAACATTAAATGCAATTGTCTGATGGATTAGAGGAAGCCTGATAAGCCATGCATAGTTTATGCCAGGATTCAGACTAATTCAAGACCCAGAGAGCTGAAAGCCTCCTTTGTTCAGCACATAGCCAGGCCACAAGATGCAGCCCCTCGATTAAAACAAAGTTACAAACATGCTGCATTTGCTGTCAGAAAGCTGCCTGCAATTAAGATTTTTTTGCCACCAACACTGACAATAAGACTGGAAATATGAACACATTCAATGACCTTGACATGTAGTCAGGAACCATTTTCCCCCTCACATTTTATTTGTTGGTATGAAAGAATTAAACCTCCTTGTCTCAAAAAGAAAAGTTCTTGAATATTATACTATTTTTATATATATATATATGTAGTTCCTTGATACTATTTTATTAGTTGTATAAAATATGTTACACCTTTAAATATTGTACTATAATGATGTGTGTAAACACAAATGTATGTATTTATATATAAATTTATAAAACAATAATCCTACTTAGACTTCAAAAGATGACCTTAACTACATTTCAGAGAAGTTATCAATCCATGGTCAAAACATGCCATTTTGGAAAAGATTTTTCAAACCGTAGAATGAAGCAAAGGAAGGGCACTTTGAAACTACACATATATTTAAAAATAAGACACTTCTTGCTGCTGATAGGTTCTTTGTTATCTTTTAGTGGTGCTATATAAACTGTCTCCGGCATTTTTCAACCCTGATTGTAAAAGTGCTATTTTTTGCTTTGGCTGGCGCAAGATTCTTTTGCTCCAGCCTTTATAGATAGAACAAAAGGAACCAGCCTGACATAGAAAAGCTCTTAAAGACTCAGACTCATCCATGAGAATATTGTCCCAGTGTAGGACTGCAGAAAGCACACTTTACAGGGTATGCTGAGGCAGCCTCACCATGCTAAGCACTACAGACTCTGTGGAAGAAAAACGGTCATTGTAGCCAGCTAGGCACTACCACTACACTTCTGTGTTCACTTTCTGACAAGCTAGAAGTCTTCTTAACACCATGTGCCCATCCTATGAATACAAGACACTATCTTTTGCAGTGTTCCTAAGGTGCTTGTTACTAAAACCAATCCATTTTAAGACAGCTTTCCAATTCTCCCTTTTCCACAGACTACCCTTATTTTACAGAAAATGCCTGTAGGACCAGTAAAATACACAATCCAGGCACATTCGCTAGCTGAGCAGAGACCACTGACTGCTCTTGAACAACTTTGTATAGGTGCTATGTAAAATAAATAAATGATTTAAT
Source organism: Bucorvus abyssinicus (assembly GCA_009769605.1). NCBI lineage: Eukaryota > Metazoa > Chordata > Aves > Bucerotiformes > Bucorvidae > Bucorvus > Bucorvus abyssinicus. The sequence goes on along the minus strand of CM020044.1, from coordinate 7,467,901 downwards.
AGTTTATAGGAAAAAGTTATAAGGCTTGACTTCAGTTCCTAACATTTCTATAACTGACTTTACGCTTTCTAGAAATGCTGACTTGTAATCCTATTACTCAGCTCCCTTTTTCATGATACACTAATTTGAAAGCTTTTATTATTTTTCCTGGAATATCTGGATTCTGTGGGCAGTTTCAGCTCCTCTCCCATTGTTCTGTGTTGCTGTGCTCCTGCAGCTGGAAATGGCATTTCTGAAAAAGCAGGTGTGTGGCCAGAACATCCCGATAACTCAGTAATCCCTGGCTGCCAGAACTATCCTATAGGACTTTGACTGCCAGTTGTCATTACCTTTAAATCCGTTACTCTTCTGTGAGGGAAAAAAAAAAAATAATAAAACACCTTCCCTGACTGGACTGAAGATACATCTATATAAATAGATCATGTTTATACATCACATGGAAGGGAAGTACGTGTTGGTTGTATCAGAAAGTTTGCTCAGTATCAATTTAGAATATTCACAAGTTAGTTTTAAAAATCATTGCTAATGGATCTAATATTACCAGAGCGGAAAGAAAAACAGTCAACAATTTGCTACAGGTCACTTGTTTCAGTAAGACCTTATTTTTATATTGTGGTGCATAATAACAGATGGAGTGTCTTGTACCAACCCTTGCCATGGAGTCAGTTATTTCAGGATTTCATTACTTATTATTTTAAAGGAGGATCTCTACATTTCTATAGCTCGTATTCTTTAAAGTGATGAGCCCATTTTTAAGGACCATGGCTTTTAGAGCCTTTCTTATCCTTTTCAACATAACTCTCATACAGTTACGGTTATGATAACTTTTTATCTCCTAGAAGTTGCACAAACACACTGACCAGTGTTTTAGTGAGAATTTAGAGAAGTTAGAAAACATTTGTGTCACTACCCTGGAGTTGAAGTCAATGAAACAGTCTTTTTCAGAGGAAAACTCAGGGAAAAACTCAGGGAAGAGTTTTCTAACTCACAGAAAAAAGTTAAATAAAATGACAGTGCAGTAGCCATCCTATAGAACTATGCATAGTAAGTATTTAAATTAATATAAACTTTTTAAAGTCTCGATCACTTTAGAGGACAGAAATTCTGTAGCCTTGCTGGGAAACCTGTTGCAATATTTCAGCATCTTTCTGCAGAGTGGCATCCTTGCAGCAGCACTGATGCATGAGATTCTGTCACAGATGCAAGACCTCATACTTTCTCTTGTTGAAGTTCATGAAGTACTGCTCAAACCACTTCTCCAGATCTCTCTGAAGAGCAGCCCTTTCCTCCAGTGTATTCACTGCTTCGCCCAATTTGGTATCATGCACATACTTCAACCCATTCTCCTGGTCATTATTGAAGACATTAAATAACATCAGTCCCACAGCTAATCCCTGAGGGACCCCACTAGCTACTAGCTTCCATCTGAACTTAGCACCACTGGTCACAATACGTTGATCCTAGCACTCCAGCCAGTTTTTCACCCACCCTGACTATTTACCCCATTGGTATCTCATGGATGTGGTGATAAGGAGACTATGGCAGACTGGGACAAAGACCTTGCTAGAAATGAAGGTATACAACATCCACTGTCCTTCTCTTTTCTACAGGGCTGGTAACCTCACCCAAGAGACACTAATGAGGCTGATCAGGCATGATTTGCCTTTTCTGAATCCCTGCTGGCTGCTCTCAATCACCTTTCATAGGTTTAGAAATGGAGCTAATCCCCTTAGAAGCCATAATTTTAGCAAGGACCAAGGTGAGGCTGATCACGGACTTTATTGTAACAAATTGAGTTGTTACTGTTTCAGTAAAAAAAAAAAAAAAAATCTAACACAGAATAAATTACTTAGGAAGTTTATGACCTTTAATACTGCAAGTCAGTGGCTTCAAGTATGGGGAAAATCTACAAACCTGTTTGTAGCAAGAAACATCTCACCGAATAGGGATGGAAGCAGTATATTGCCAAATATATGACATAACCATGAGTCGGTTAAATTCACAGACTGCTATAGTGGAGGTATTTTGCAACTATTGTGCAAAACTCTTTGAGTTACTTTACTAAAAGTCAGATAAATAACATCTAATTATTTCCTGAGGATGTGTGAATAAGAATCTCAGTTAAATAAAAACAACCTAAATCACTCTTGGTCTTTGGGATTCATCCTGCAAAGTGCTGAGCAAACACTAAATAAAATGTGCCTTACTGAATAAATTCTAATTAGAGTAATTGAGCTTTGATAACTGCTATGTCATTAAACATGAATTGGCTTTAAACTAATTGTATTTGCATTGTATTATGATTTCTATTAATGAATGCATTCATGTTTACACTCTGCAAACTGTATTGAAGTAAAATATTTAAGATTATACCGCTTAATCTGAAGTGAAGTTTCTTTTGGATACAAACCTGGCATGGCACTAGTAGAAAGGTTCCGAAAAGGAATATGGTCCAAATCGTCACTGTTTATCATTAAGAGCAGCAGATGAAAGGTGACAGCTTTTTTGCCTTCCTCCATTCTAGACAAGGGATGCTGTGTATTGCTCTAACTATACTTATTCTGATAGTAAAGTGTACAGTGGGACTTTAAATGGAAAAAAAATAACCCAAATAATTAATGCCTTTTATTTATTTGCTATACACATTTTACTTGCATAGTTTGATTAGCTCTCTCAGCATTTTTGACTTTTGAGGTTTTGAAAGTTTTATAGTGAAGTCTAACTCATTCAAGCCACTACATAAAGTAGTGTACAAATGAGAAGCACCTGTACCCCTGGCTCCCTGTAATGAACGATGTATTGCACTTAGGCATGCAGGCAGCTGACTTGAAAATCTCAGGAGAAAAGTAGAAGTAGATATACTGCTTAGCAAGTTTGATGCCTTTAAGATGTGCTGAACTCACAGTGCATGCGTACTGGATTTCCTTTTAGCATCAGGCTTTATCATTAGACTTACTGTAGACTTGACATCCTACTTGACTTCCAGACATCTGAAAGTCTAGAGTGATATGATAAATCACTCTTATTCTTCTTTGGTAATATTTGTCAGAATCTCTCATCACTTACTGGTAAAGAAGTTGTGAATTTCCAGATGGATATTAATACATAGGTGGAGTTCAAGTGGTGGAACCATCAAGTCTCCTAACATTTAAAAAATGATGATTCAGATGTATCCAGTAATATAAGCATACCTTTCATAACAAGACTTTATTTTCTAGAATTGTGCTGTTCATTCTACCAGAAACCTTTGCATAATTGGATATTATTGGTTATTTTAAACAAACGTAAAGCAACAAAGCCAAATATAATACTGTAGTTTAAGTGTAATGACTTATGTTTACTTTTTCTGCTTTCAACATCTGGCATTTTCTCTGAAGTGCTATTGGTCTAAGACAGTGCCGAATTCTTTTTCAAATGACTATCTCTGTCTCAGACAACAGAAATACAAAGTGTGGTTGACTTAGTGCTGTTATTACAGTGTTGTATGGATGTCTATTTAAGTGATCCTTCATGTGTTCTGCAAATAGCATAATCTTTGTTTTTAAAGAAATAGTTACTCGTACTAATTCAAGATAAAAATATAGTATTACTGCAGCCTGATGAAAAACATCAAGCCTACCTCCCTACAGTATTCAGTTTCACCAAAAGAACTTAGACTTAACAGAATTTAAGCTGTGATTAAAGCAGTGTAGGAAAACAACCTGTGAAAAACATAGCTCATGCACCATAGATGTAATACTTTGTAATTTTTTTCATCAGGAACAAGGATAAAACACTGCATATACTCTGCACCTGATAACAGAGACAAAATAAGTTATTGCCATTGGCAAACTGGCCACATTAGGGCAAGGGAATCTTAAAAATTATAAGGGGACCAGCACAACGAAGGTCTATTGCATGAAAAATGTGCCGTAGAAGGAACTCAGGAGAAGAGGTAGTACAGGAGGTGAAGTGCCGCTTTGGCATCATGTCAGCCATCCCATTCTATAATCTGCATTCTACAATTCTACATCCCCTATGAAAACACACAGGAAATCTGCTTTCTGGTGTGTATAGGTGTCTGTTAGTTAGATGAATAGAATTCTTTTTAACAAATAAAAACCTACTATTTTAAATGGTGGTTTTAACAAAATGGGAAATGTAAACAGTCTGTACAAGGTGACAGATTGTTTTATAGTAAAAAATAATTTGTACAATAGTTTAAGTGCTTAATAAAATGTTTTCTGACAGAAATTTCCTACAAAGGAAAAATTGAAGGAGACATGTTTCCAGTGTAGGTGCATATATTTGACATACTGTAAAATTCAAAGATTTAATTGTTGTATTTGTAAAATATATGCATCGAGCTCTCTGCAGTTTTCAGCCAGTGCCCTGTCTGATTACACTATTTTGAGCTAAATGTTTCAAAGGTTGCAAGCAGCCTTTGTTAAATGGTTATCTATAATCAGCCATACCTATCTGGTTATCAGTGACTTCACTGGCTAAAGCACTATATGCCTTTGGAGTATTTACTCCTTAGGACAGCTCACACTGTAGTTATTCCTGCATGACTTTTTGCTCATTTACAAAGGCAGATGACTACACAACTTGTGGGAGGCTCAGCTCTTGCTTCACAGTTGAAATTTTACATTGATTAGCATCATCAGTACAGGGTTTGTCCTTTTCCACCCTAGTGTTCGCAATAGCCTTATATCATCTGTGTTTAGGAACTATAACAACTTCTGTGTATTTATTGCTACCTAGCATTCAAAGGTCTGTTAGAATCTCATCCTCAATCTAATAGGCACAGCATTATGTTATCACCCAACAGCATGTGGTGATAGAGAGGGAAAACTACAGCTTTTCAAACAAAGCTCACTTGAGGATAATTTAGTTTGGATTACAAGCTGCATCTGCTAGTAAAAGCTAAATTTCACCTAACCTTTGGGCATTGCACTTTGTGCATATCTTTGGGAGGAAACAAGAAGATAATAGAATATAAAGAATAATGTTCCTGCCCATAGATTTTATGTCTTTTATTACATGTGTCATGAGTGGTAGATTCAGATACATTGTTTTGTAAATGTAATTATTTTTTCATATCAGTATTAGGAAAGAAAAATAATCAGGATTCAATCTAATTTATGAGACACTTTAGAAGATTATTTGAAGCAGACTGATTACAGTGTATGTCTTAAGTACAGTGTATATATAAGCTAAATAATATGAAATATTAGCCACTGTTTTCAGACCAAAGAATCAATACACAGAATGGAAGTTAATTCTTTCCATGCACTTATGTCAAGAGATGAAGACAAGTTTATGTAGTTTTAGGATAGTTCTGGAATTAGACGGTTAAATTAAAACAACCAAAATCCCATTCCTCCAAAACAACAGCACGAATCTTCAGAACTAAGCACTTCATCGCTATTTCAAATTTAATTTTGAAATATAATCTATTTTCCACTTGCTTCTTGTAATGCTAAATAAAAGCATAAATAATTTAATTGAAAAATAAATTAAGGAGAATCAATTTGTGACAGATTTATGAAAGCATATAATGGCTCTTACACAATGTTGAGCAGCTATACTTCTTATTTAAAAGCCAGATTTCTGACATGATCATAATGAATGATTCCAGAAATATTACTTATTTTGTTTTACTTCTCTGGTTCTGTGATTCTCTGTTCTTACTGACACCCTAAAACCACATCTGTAAAGCTCAGCCCTGTGCCATACCCTGCAGAAGACTCTGATTCAAATGTGAACCTTGATGTACAGGGAAGATATTCTCCATGCTTCAGCCCTTAGACATGCAGCCTATTTATTCTCTGAGTTCAGGACTGAAACTGTTTTCACTTGTGTTGCTACTGGGCCCTGAATACAAGTTTCAGTCCTTGGTCTCTAGGACTTTAAGACTTGAAGTTATGCCCCACATATGTTGTGGCATTCTTCGTGCTTTCCTCTCCCGGCACACCAGTGGAACATCAAGCCCCACCCTACCTGCGGTACAGAATAACTGGTCTCAACATGCAGCAGAATTTCATAAAAGAGAGCTCAAATTTTGAAGTTCAAGCTTTTAAAAAATATTGTATGAACCAGTAAGTGATAAACAAGATTTCACTGTGAAGTGGTAGAGGAGGTGAGGCTGGATAGTGCAGGCAAGCTGCCAAATAGGAAAGTGAGATTTTTTTTTTTTAATCACAGACAAGACCCTTAAGCCCACAACTATAGTAGTAAACAGAATGAACTGGGAATAATTTTCTGGCTTGGGGTCGAATGGTATGTCAGAGCATATGTCCACACAGCTAGCTATTCTCACATCTCAGAGTAGCACCATCCAGACTGCTTGTTGGGAAGAGTTTGTGGCCTGTGCTGTCACCCAAGCCATGCCCAGACATGCAGGTCAGTGCTGCTGGCGCACACCAGCTCTGCACAGACTTTGCAGACCAGCAAACAGTATGGAAAACTGCGTGCTAAAGCCATGGCTGAGAGAGAGACACTGCTTAATTTACTGTTACAGTTTGAATATCTGAAGGATTCACACTTAAGTAGAAAGGAGGTCCAAGCAGATTTCAACAAACAAAGCATAACAACAGTCTAAAATTATCCCAAGTTAATTTTAATCTCTTAAGAATTCTGTGTGCAAGTTTCATGACTTTCTGGTACACAGCATCTCAAGGCATGCATGGATGTTGGGCCAAATTCATCAGGCTCAGGGATAGCACATCTCCCATTTTGGAACAGCTGGTGCTGCTAGATTACAAGACTAGAGTATTGTGTGGATTCCACTGCCCTCTGGGGCTGGCAGTCATGACAAATCACAGAGACATGACCACAGTGTTGAGCGTGCCTCCTCCAACCTGCTCAGTCCCTTCTCACAATTTACTGCATCATGGCTTCCCTGAAGGTCAGCCATCCAGCCTCCAGAGCACTAAGATTTTTGTTACTAGGATTTGGCATTTAAATTGCTTTTATTTTATTTTCAAGGCAACATTTTTTGCTTTTTCTTTTTGAGTATTACTTACTTAAAAATGTAGAAGACAAAAAAAAATATCCTTTTCCTCTCTCCCTATCTCTATATACACACAGAGAGCTATTTTTCTCTGTATTCTTTTCTTACTCTGAGGACAAGCATACAGGTTGGGGATATTGGTTCATTGTTCAGCCAATTCTGCAGAACTGTCCTCGGCATTCAGGGACAAATAATTCTTTCCAATCAGCAAAAACGAGACAAAGAGATAACCCAATACTGCATTAGATTTGCGAGCAGTTCAAGGTCTTATCAGGCTAAGAGATGTAGAGGTTTCTCAAAGAGATATATAGAACATTATAAAGTTGAAGTAATAGTTCTAACAGTGGAGACAGCAGAGCAGAGGCAGTATACGATTTTCTTTCAGATTCTGATGACCTTGATACTGTAATTATGAGCAAACAGTCCCCTATTGTTATGTCTTTAAAAAGACAATAATTGCCTCTACATTTCTTGATAGACAAGAAAAGGGATTTGATACCCATTTATCAATTACTTGGAAACACCTCATATCAAGGTTAGTTCCAAATTCTGAGTTCAATTTGCTGAAAGAAAAGATGCCAGTAAATTTTCAATCTGACAGGCTTGGGCCAAGATAGGTCTTATGATAGCCCTTAAAAAAAAAAAGACATAGTTGCCATTACCTATCTACCAACAGATGCAATTTACTATTTTTTTTCTTCATTATAAACAATTGCCCTCAATTAAGAGTAAAATACGTCATTGAGTTAACATGGTAAAACAGGAAGGAATTGCTAGGAAAAGATACTGGGACTAGGCCTTCCTATTGGTTTTAGCGCTCATCCTTTCATGAGGTTTGACCAGGACCAAATTAATCACTTTCATTTAAATGCCTGCGTTATTTCACTCCAGCTAATAGATGTCATGCTTTAGAATGACGGGGAGCCTGAAGAGAATTGCAATGTGTAGAGTGAGAGTGCAAAAAGTAGCTTAAAAGCAATCAGATTCTGAAATTAAGCACTTTCCCTTTCTCCTACTTGCTAATACCTCCAAATTCTTCTTTGGACTTCTAAACATAAAAGAGATCAATTTAAAGGCTACATAAACAGAGGTGGCAGTCAGTGCCTGCTCTTAATCTATCAGATAACTGGCATTTTGTCCAGGTGAGGTACAGCTAATAGAAAGCTAGGCATTGAAAGACTTTCACCGCTGGCTTGCGCTGAAGGACAGCATAAGGTCTACGGATCAGTGATTTCTAAGGGCAGGTTTAGTTGAAGCTAGTCTTCTTCCATACTGGGAATGTGAACTGGCCAGACATGAATCAGCTCCTGTCAAGAAGCCATGTATTCCATGAGCCATTGTCTACTACAGCAAGCTCTCTCCACCACCCACACATGCTTCTTTCCTTTTAAATATTATTTTTAAAGACAACACCCCTAATTGAAAAGAATTAAAGTGCAAGGTGGGAGATTCTACCTCCCCTTGTATGACTTCCTATACTTTCCACTCTTTATGAATGAATCCTGCTCTTTTTCATATATTTATTGACATAGTATAAGCCAACAATAACCCTGCTTAACAGATGTCTTAAGCTGCATACCAAGCAGCTAGAATTGTACCTTGTAAAGCTAGATGCATCTGCTTCCAGGGGAAAAAGGTAAATCAGATAAATGGGTTTATGAAGTTTCATTTGCTTTTCTACACCTCTCAGTTTCTAATTCTCAAAGACATATATGGAAAGGCCTTCCACTTTCTTCAGGGCTGCATGTTTGAAACACTAAAATATATGTATTTGACTTTTTATTATTTTAATCATACATTAGAATGATTTTATCAAAACCAGTGAAATATTAGAGTAAAATAATTCTTTAGACACAGATTTTCTGAGGTGGATGCACATTTGCTCCATTTTAAGGTTTTCTTATTTCCTTTGATTCCAACAGCCCGACTCAATCACTTCATGTTAGCCATGTGTTTGAAGTACTTTGTTAAATGTAGATTTAAACAAGAATTCTTTGGCCAAGAAAGACTCATCCATCTTCCATTTATGAAGCAAACCAGATCTTACCTCAGCCTTTTGTATTCTGAGAGACAGAAAATCCCTGTTTCTGCTTGCTTGTTTCCGACTGGTGTCAGAGAAGTTTCCAAGGAAGTGACGACCTGTAACAAAACATATTCCTTGTGAGGTAAGGTTCATAGTCTAGAGAACAAAATAGTTTCCAGGTCTCCTGTATTAAGCTTTTCAAGTGAAAACAAATCTTCTAGTACCAAAAATAAGATTCAGACATTGGTCCTGCAAACAAATATAAAAATAAGAGTGGTTTCACATGTCAGTATTCCATTCTATGAAATTGCTAGAGTTTGCAAGCACTTGCAATATGTGAATAAGGTTTAAAAAACTCCATCCATTTAAGGAGCAATTGCTTGGTTTAAATTGGTCGATATTAGAAATAATAAGGATTTGCTTTATTTAAGAAGAAAGCTTAAATTGATTTAAAAGACATAAGAATACTTTTATCTATGGATTCAAGAGCAATCCATCGAACTCAATGGAGATGCATCTTTTCTTCAGGCTCTGGATCAGGCGTGATTGCTGGTTTGATAGCAGAGGCAGTGTTTTACTGAGAGCACTTCAATGCTACCTTACTGCAAACAGCTACAGTTTTGAAAGGAAAGAATTACAACTCTCTGCCATGAGCAGAGAACCCTCATAATAGTGCAGTAACATTGTGATTCTGAGCAGATTTTTGTTGACATTCATTCCTCTCTTTTGGAGAGACTTGCGTCTATCAGGATTTGGGTGAGCTTGTAGCTACCGGCTATAAAAAATCCGGTTCGCATCTCAGGAAAACCAGAGGTTTACCAGGGTATGTAATACAAAACTACACCTTTTAATAAGTAAATCTGGAGTTAAAAATAACAGCTTTTGCACCTATTTGATGGTCTTCAACATTTAATTGGTCTCTTATGTCCATCCAGGATCATGCCTAGTCTTTTTGTTTCTTCTGCTGATCCTGGAGTTGCTATTACCTTCAATGGCATTGTTTGTTTTCACCAAAAACTAAATTGGGCAGTTACATTCTACCATGAAATCCCATTCAGCTCTTCATAAAAGGGATAAGTAATACACACTCTGCTGAAGACCCGATTCTTGTTCTTGGCTTTTTTTTTGTCAGCTGGTTGTAACTGTAGGCATCTCAGAGAAGCCATGTGCCTCAAGGGCTTCCAAAACTTTTGCCTCCCCTGGACAAGGAGATACAGTTTGTCATAATGGTTCCAGATGGTCACTAGAGAGTATCATTTAGCTATGTTGCATTGATGATCTTTCTCAAAGCAGGCAAGCAGTAATTAATTGACTCCATCTGTATCTACATTTGGGCAGTGAGTGATTTATAATGACCATTCCTACAAAGCAGCAAAGGGCATACAATTAACATCAGTGGTGGAGAGACTGACAGAATGGACAAGGCGTTCTGTAAGAGCATTATTATACAAGTTAAGCTATTGCAATGAACCTACTGTAGCTTGAAGTTTGAATACAGAACGTGTTATGCTATTCAACTGTAAGAATTACTTAATGACAAAATTTGTTCAAATACAGAGACACAGAAAATAGTATCTGAAACTACTATTGTGTAATATTTGATTAGAGGGTCTCATCACCTCAGATAAGTAAAGCACTTTCTATTAAGGTTTACCATTTAAAATTAAACTAGAGATTCTCTGTCAGTGACCTATTTTAGGAAATCCAGAGTGCAAGGTATTACAGAGCATATACTGAAATTGTCTTTCATTACTATTTTTGGAAGTACCAATTATTCTGGTAGATTATTACAATTAAATATTCATGAAAGAACAATATAACTTTTTCTGTCTGCTACAGAAGTTCCAATATTACTGTATGTAAGGATCTTCTAGCAATCAAAATTCAAAGACTGTTCAAAACAGTCCCATAACTGTGACTATGCATGGTCAGAGTTATGATCCATATTAATTTAACTTTCTTATTTTGAATCATTTGGGACTTGATAGGATTTGCATAAGAGTTCTCTGAATTAGTATTTTGGAAATTGTCTTCTTGATATTGTGAAACCAAGTTCTTCCAATTCATCTGCTTAAGCCATAAAACAAGATCTACAGACAGTTCCTTATTTCCGTAAGGCAATTTCTATAGTATTGAATTACATAGTTTTGATGCATCTCATGGTTTGTTCCATAGATGTGACTAATTGTATCACAAAAGAAGCACTTGAAGGACAAGGGTAGAACTGTTTTCGTTGGTGATGGCAGTTTTTGTCAAAGAAGAACTTGATGGGATTAGTACTTGAGTACAGTCGCTTGTCCTAGACTGATGAGCAAATTTCTCCTTGTGAAGGTCGGACTTTGGTTCATCATATTTTAAATGGGTCTTTCTGAATATTCTATACATTTTGAATAGAAGTCTAACCAATTCTGTAAGTGGATTCACTTAATCATAAACCTGCTAAAAAGAGCCAGGTGAAAATCTGATACTTGAAAACAAGTTCCTTATGTGAAGGCCAGCACTCCTTTTACAAAGGTAAACAGCACATGCTATTATTTACCACTATTTTGCAGTCCTAGTACAAAACAGGTAGCTATAGTATTTCAGTGTAGGGTTATCTATAATAAAATAAACTTGTGAGTAATCTATTCTGGCTGTGCTCTAGTAACAGCTGTCAGATTAAGCAGCACTTTATAATCACCTTCTGTTTAACATGCAAGTGCTAGAGTTATTTATTACTACACCATATAACGTCACAAAGATGTTTGGCGATTCACAGATGATAACAAAGAACATACTGTGGGACAGACATGGGAGAGAAAGCAGCATGGTTTTTTTAGACAGAGCCATTTGGAGTTCTTCACACTCTTCCTGAGCAGTCCCTAAGGGCATCAGCATCACCACTGGATTGGACTTCTGCTCACTTTGCCTGAAAATCCAGCTCTGCTGAAGCTAGCAAGAATTTTGCCCCGTTTTTCTAAGCCCAAACTTATCACTGATGCTTTATATGACACATAATACGATAGTAACATAGAAATAAATGAGTGAAAATTTGAGTGTGGCAGGTTAGAGTCAAGTGCAATAATCCCAGGTTCTATCTAGCTCTGAACCATCAGGTATTGCTCACACATTTCACTAAGTGACATATACGCTATTTTGCTGAACACATTGTAGATGACAGAAAAAAAACTGGCCCAGGTGTTCTACCAGCCTGAGGGGGGAAAAAAGCAGTTTTAAACCTGTTCTGGCAAGCTTGCCTAAACTGTGCAAAGCAAACGTATTTCTAATTTGACAACTGTGATGTCTTTAACATCAGGATTTTCACAAAGTCAGCAATAATTTAAACAAAAATTCTAAGTCTGTCAGAATATCCTAGGAAAGGAAGTGCCATGCTATTTAAACCTCTGCTTTCAGCTTTTTGACCAGAGAAAGTATCTGCTCTGAGGACCTTGGTAACACTACATAGAAAGCTAACCTTGGAGTTCACTGTTAAATGTGTAAGATAACTCAGGACAAATCTCAGGTGTTTCCTCAGACTTGAAAAATTGTATGGCACTGACTCCATGGTTATATGTTGCTAATTGCTGGGGAAGGAGATGTACAAATATATTTCCTTTTTTAATCTGAAGGCTTTTAGTTGGCCATTGTTCTTGTGCCGGGTGATCTTAAACCTCTTCTCCTGGCTCTGATCTGTGCTTTCTGATTTCTGGTTGATGATCATCATCTGCAGCTAAAATGTAAGAAATTAAAAACCATGGATAAATATAAAATTATTTTAGCTATATTGAATCGATTGCGGATATTTAAGCTCTGATGAACAAGGAAAGCTTTTCTTCCTGGTTACAGGGGTCCCTCCTTCTACAGTTTGCGATATTTGATCGATTGCCTCACTCAGGTATGATTGAGTGTGCCAGAAGTGTAGAGATTAGAACTATCTGGAAGCTCATTCTACAACCTTTGGGAAAGGGCTGAATTAAATAGATCTGCGAACCAAATCTTGTGATACAGCTTTAAGGGAAGGAAAGCATTTGGACTGGTCTTCCTATATTACAGTAGTAAACATACACCTTATGAGACCCACAGCCACCCCCTCAAGATGCGCGGAGCAGATGAGTAACTCAGAATCCTAAATCACCGAGTTGGTAATCTTTCTACCAAGTTGCAAGAAAAAGTAATATCTATTACCATATATGGATGCATTGCTTTTCACGTACCAAGGCTTTCTCAGTGACAACCTAAACTTACAGTGCCTGGTCAGCTCATTTAGAACAACAGATAATTATTAAAGAAATGAGCAATTTTTGCTTATTGGTTAATTTTATACAATTGATCATAGAGAGAAGCATCATCTCCAATCTTCAGGTTCCTAGTCATGCTTTGGTCTTGTATAGCTTACATACTTTAGAATGTAAAGTAGGTCTACACAGAGGGATTAAGGTAGTATAGTGAATGAGAAAGCAAAGAAAGGAAAATTAAAAAAAAATTATCAGTTAAAAAGTAATTCTTATTAGTTGTTTCTAACCAATAGCACATTAGTATTTGCACCACTTTAAAATCAGTAGGGTTATAACATTCTGTCACCTTAGAAGCATTAGAAACAATTGTTGGATGCATTCCCCAGCCACTGAGTGAATTACATTCCCTGTGGTTGACAGTGGTAGTTTTGACTGTAATTATTGGAGATGGCATTGTGAATGATTTTCAAGGGCAAAAGAACTACTTGCGCCAAAATTCAGAGATGGAAAACAAACTTAGAAATATTATCAGACATAAAATTCATTGATGGCCATTAAAAATTTCTTTATGATGTAATGTAATAGAGAAGCGACACCTATATCCAGAACTTTTTTTCTTCATTTCTTTTCAACTTTATATTTTTTTTTCCTTTTACTCTTCCATTTTACAGCAACTCTCAGAGAAATCATATTACAATAAATTTGTCTTTACAAAGCACCTTTAAAACCTCATACCATTACCTGGTAGCTAATACAAATCTAATCAGCTCATCTAGCGTAAGTTTTCATTGCTTTTTGAAATAATAGCTCTTGGCCTAAAATTGCAAACTCCAAAACCACCTATAAAACAAGCAAACAACAAAACCACACAGGCTTTCTAAGGCAGAAACAATCAATCAGATCCTGACGAAAGAAACCATCTACATGTTATGTTTGTTTAAATTCTTCACACTCTTTCTTTGAAATGAAGAGACATTGTCCACATATCCTTCACAGTTCATTAATCTTACCAGGATATGATGGCATATTAATCAAAACTAGTGAAAGGAATGCTGTCCACAGCTGACTATAAGAGACACAGTATGTCTCATTGCGTTTCTTTGGAGAAGCATGTTTATCCAGCAGAGTACCCTTAAGGATTTAATACTAAACATAGTCATCTCCAGCATTTGCCTAAATAAAAATACAAAGGGTTTTTTTATCAAGAATTCCTTTATCTTACTTAAAATAACTTAATTGTTGAGGGGAAAAAAAAAAAATCGGAAAATTTTCTGCTACACCTCTTTAAATTTCACCCAGGAGTTAATTCACAACATCAGTGAGATGGAGGAAAATGATGGAGATGGAGACATCTACTGATTACATGTATCACAATTAAAGAAAATGAAAATTAGTTTTACAAAAATAGAGCTATTTGTACAGCTTGACAATTGAAGAATGAATATTACAATATGCAACTTTGGAGCACACCCTGATGTTGGCAGATGAACTATGATCTACAAGTTTGGGAAGAATAATGATATCAGAATCTTTGGCTTGGCTTTCAGCACTTTGATTGACAGCTAGAAATCAATACCACAGCTGCCATAGAAAGTAATGCCATTGACAGGGTGTTCATTGCTCTTGCTGTCTTCAGGAATTAGATTTTTTGAAGTTACACGCAATTAATCATTAATCATTGTTTTGCTGTTTTGTGTTTTATCAAGCAACAGATACTAACTTTGGAGATCTTGAATGCAGTTTTAATTCATAATGGCTCTCTGCGTTCCACTGATAAATTGAGTTTCTCCCATACCATTGCAGTTGCAAACAGAAGTCCATATAGGAAATCTAGAACTTGTCCATGAAGCAGCAACATATGAAGATTCGAAACACTTGCTTAGTACAAATACATTTTAAATATTAAGAGACATTAAGTAACATCATAATAACAATAACTTAGAACTAGACTTTAAAGAAACCACAGGCACACTTTTAATTCTTGCAATAGCATACTCCAGACTGTCTAATTTACTGAGTTTATTTGGTTTAAAAACTCTCCCTTTCTTTTCTCCTATCCTCCCCATTTGGAACATATATTCACTTCACTCAAGTATGCATCTTTCCTAGGAGACCCAACTTTTGAGCAAGTCCTGGTAACAGGCATTCCTCAAACTGTGATTTTCTGCTAATAGCACAGTTAATAAGGCATTATCAGTATCTTAAGAAAATCCCAAACAGCCAATACAAGAAACCCTATAATTTTCTAGACTTTCAGAATTAAGTATAGGGCTAAAATTCAGAATCCATTTAGATATGAGGATAGTGCTTTGGCACAGGTGTTACAGTACTAAACTACTAAAGTGAAAACAAATATAAGAAAATATCCTACCAGAGATTAATTTTGATGATAGCTGCTTCTCTGAGTTTCCATAAACACTACGGACTGAGGAAACCATTACAGCCATCTACCCAAGACTCTGCAAGAAGTGTTTCCCCACCCTCTCACCATGATCCACCTGATAGACAGGTGGGGCCATGGCTTTAATTAGATTCATCCAATCCTCCTTGAATGGGAGGACTCTGAAATCTGTAGGCATTAATTAAATTAAAATAGCATTAGGATTCTTCTCATTTTATTGAGATTTGAGAGATCCTGGGAGATTGACAAGTGAAAAAATCAGTATGAGTTACAAGATATTTATAAGAGATATATGAAACAAACATGCAGTGTAGAAATAAGGTAATATCCCAGGTGTTTAGGCTGTTTTATCCATCCTTTAGAGTCTTTATTCAAGGAACATTCCTGCCACCAGCAGACTCCCTACCCCTCTTCTGAGTAATGGGAAGATTTGGAAGCTGAGAACTTACACTTAAAACATATATATTTGAAAAAATTAGAGCATATATAGGTGTAATTTTTTATCATTTTCTCTAAAGAATCTGTAGATTGTAGGAATATGTTGTATTTTAAATATTTTCTGTATTTTTCCCTTTAAAAACAAAATGGAAAAATGATTTAATTTTGGTTCCTGTGTTGTTGGGACTAAAGTTTAACTGGTCAAAGGATGTACATGCCAGAGCAGACTGTTTTATGGTAGGGATAATGACATGTTTCCATGTTACTCTAACTGAAGAACAACTCTCTCTGACAGCAGCTCTTTCTTAAAAACTGTGTCTCAAATCCAGTTCCTCACAAAGGAGAATTAGTAGAGCAGGAGATTCCAGCTGTTCTAAAATGCAATTCACACATTGCATTACATTAGACGTGGTTTTCAAAAAAGACAAGTTACACAATGTCATACCGTTTTTGGTACTATGCTGTTTTGCCTCTTTAGCATAATGTATATATCTTATGCCTTGTAGATTTTTTAAGTACTAGGGAATGCTATTAAGCAAATGCAGTAAAACAATGTAAAGCAGGAGCACAGAGGAATGTGGACATGATCAACTCATGTTTTACTCATATGAATAATTGTTTTCATATTACTGAATTGTTATTCTACAGTTTGGTGTTAATCTGTAGCTTGGTAAAGAAATTGAATATTTAGGAATTAGGACACCAGAAACTACTTGCCAGAGATAAAATGGTCTACCATAGACAAGGGAGATTTAAACATGAGTTTAAATTACTCACAGAGGCATCCTTGAGCTCTCTTTCTGATTCTCCTTTGTGTGTCCAAGATGAACACTGGAGCGTAATGAGAGTTGGTCTCAGCTCACCTTATGCTACCAGATTTTTTTATTGTATCCTTGCCAGCATTCTGGCTTCCCCACGCCCCCGGCCATTTCTCTAAGAAAAAAATCTGGAAAGTTAAATAAGAAATCTCTTAATTTGTAAATTGGAACTATAAAAATATACTTTCCACCCACAAAGAATCTACTAGATCTACTCGTCAGCATCAGCATCTTTTTGCCAAGGTATCTTTTAACTAGTACAAAGAATACCAAAGAAGGAGCTGCTCTTCCCCACAAACAGTCTAATATGTTTCAGAAAGTGAGAGCTGTTAAGAGCGAGCACACAAATCAAACATTCAGATCTTAGTTGGTATTGATCTTCTTGGGCTTCTGTATTTGAGGTTTAAAATGTTTGAGAAAATAAATTATTAAAAAATTGCCTGGATATTTATTCAGGAAACTTTTAATCAGTGCTTGCTTTTAGGTGGTTCTCACACGGAACAGCCAAAGCAGACAGTTGCCCGAGATAGCAAACTGGGACAGTAAAACAGCCATTGTTCTCCTGTTTACTTTTCCTTTAGCAGAGCTCTGAAAAACAGACTGGGTCTGCTAGTAACAACATGCTAAAGATTTTATAAACTGATGAAGGAAGTCCTAACAGCCCACCTTACAAATGTCTTCCCTTCCAACGGGAGAAGATTAAGGCCATTAGAAGGATGCAATGAGTCAGAGTTTGAAAGGAAATTTCATGGTGCAAATACAGGCGCTTCTGTGGAGAGAGGTCACTCCGCAGCACTCACGGGCTCACTAAGAGCAGTGGACTCAGTTAACTCTGCACCCTGCAAAGGGGAATGTGCTAGTGAAAGACTATGAGCTGGTTCGGGGCAGTGTAGTCCAAATGCAAGGAGGGAGACATGGGGCTTCACGGGGCCAGAGCCTGCATGTGTGTCTCTCTCCAGAGACAGGACTTGGGATCTGATTGAAAGCAGAGGCCGAAGGAGGATGACATTTACAGCAGCCTAGTGCAGTTCCCAGAAGAGGGGACTGCAGCAGTGGATGGGATGGGAGCCTGGCACTTATTAACAATTGGTGCTATTAAATTAGCCTTCCAGCACAGCCTTTCAAGCTCCCTGTGTGGTACTGACAACTACAGAGTAGGAGCAGAAGTATTTTCTCCTGATGTTTTTTCCAGCACTGATTTCATAGAACTGGGAAGGGGAAGTGTGTCATAGGATGGCTCCTCCTGTTACCCACCACTCCAGTGTGTGGCTAGGTATGCCATCCTTCAGGGTCTTGGGAAGGAAAGGGCAGCATGCTGGATGTGCAACATTTGCTTTTGTATTTTTATTTTCTTGTCCATGTCATGCCTCTGTATTTCTCATGGGAGCTGCAAGTGATTAGCCACAAACTCTAATTGATGATCCCTCTAAAAGCAGTTTGCTGTGCTCCTGTAGAAAACCAGACTGTCCTTCAGGCAAAAGCAGCATATACAAAATACAATGTATTTGCTAAAAATGTGCCTTTCCCTCTTTGAAGCTGCCTGTAATTACATATCTAGGGAATAGTTTGATGTTTACATTTTCAAGTATATGGCTGGCTGTATTTAGCATAATATTTTCCATTTTTTCCCTTTCTTGTTGCACTTTTTGTGGTCATAAATTACTTTATGTTACAAAAACAATGAGGATTGAGAGCAAGTCACAGCAGCCCTGAAACAAGAGGTCAACAACCAGTAAGGCACTTTTAGGTGGTGGCCATCTCTCTTGAGCCTTCTGAAGAGATGCCAGCTGGCTCTTTCTAACAATTCCCATTCAGAAGAGAGTCTGGCTATTTCCCATGATGTCTAATGCCTAAAAGGATCTACTGACTACTCTGACATCACTGCTTGAGGAGAAAAGCTGGCCAGCTGCCATAGCCTCTACCTCCTGCAGCCAGACCAAATGTCTTTTGCTCAATAAAGCTGGATTTGGGCCCTTGGGTTATATTCTTCTCTTGGATTTAGAAGCATGTATTCTGAAAGCCTTAGGTTGTTTCAAAGGCGGTATTGCAGATTTACACCAGTTTTCTTGTGATCAGAGGCCAAAGTGATGTCTAGAGTACATAAAATATATCCAGGCTTTTGGTCTAAATTTGTAAGGTTTCTTTATAAGCCTTCAAACAAGATTTATTCTCTGGTTAAAAACATGTTTCAGTTGACTTCCATCTTTGTTAGCATTCTAAAAATCTTCCTTTGCCACTAACATAGCATTTATTATTTATATATGTCTATATATGTGAACAGTACCATGGAATAATTTCAACTAGAATTTAATGTCTTCTTTTCAAAAAATAATTGTGGCTTTGTGATTTTTCTTGAATTCATTTTATTGCTTTCACAAACATTCTCTAAACATTTTAATAGAATATTTATATTCTCTAGGTGGTAGTTAACTTTCTTCATACAAATAGACTGTTAATGCAACTTTATGGCTGCAGATATGAGCTCCAAATAATGTCCTCTAGGAACTATGCATTGACATAGTGAGATTTATGTGTGTTTCTTCAAGTGAAATGTCATTAATTTTTGGGCAGTATTTGTTTTGGGTTTCAGTATCTTGGTCATTACAATTAGAGAAGCTTAATTATATATATTATAGTTTAAGTCTTTGAATACATAACATATTCTTCAAGTATTTTCATGTATTTCCTAGAAAAATTCCTGCTTTTTTATCATCAGAAGCTTTAATGGATAGTTAGTATACAAGCTATTTTGTGCTATAATGGACATCAGCTGCTTGGGACAGTGTTTAGGATTCCTGGACATTTTTAAAGGGATATGCTATTGGCATTTTAGTAGGTCTGTCTCTTATGAAGGTTGCTTAACACTGCTTTTTAAGAGCATGTTTTCAGCTGCAAACACTGAGAAACTTCAACCACATGAGTTGTATTTTCTGTGTTGTGTGTTTCAGGCTACTTATTTTTAGCTGGAGAAAGTTTCAGACAGAGTAGTTCAGCCTTTAGGAAACATTTAGTCTAGCTCACCAAATAGGCGGGAGAAGAGCATAGGCAGTGGCAGTGGGGACAGAGAAAAGTGGAAACTAATTTGGAATACAGTAACTAGGAAGGGGACAGGAAGCTCAGAAAAGGAAGAGGGAGGAAGGTATTACACCAGCCAGTGAGGTCTGCATTAAAGTGAATGACAGAGATGAGTTTAAACTGGAGTCTTGAAAAGTGAGCTGACAGAAACAGAGTAGAACAAGGAATAGGACAAGGAAGCAGAAACCAAGGAAGAAAGTTTTTGGAGGGAGAGGGCAAGCCTGGAAGTGGTTTCTAGGAGGACTTGCTCCATTACCTTCCCATGGATCATGGGGACACTAATTAGGCTGTAGTTCCCTGGATCCTCCTTCTTGAAGAGAGAAGTGACATTTACTTTCTTCCAGTCCTTGGGAACCTCTCCTGATCACCACAATCTTTCAAAGATGATAGTGGCCTTGCAATGACATCGGCTGCTGCCTTGGCACTCATGGGTACAGCCTGTTAGGTCCCATGGACTTGTGCATGTCTGGGTTGTTTAAATGTTCACTAACCAAGGGTGAGTCCTCCTTGCTCCAGACTTTCCCACTGATCTCAGGGACCCAAGATTCCCAAAGGATGCTCTTATCAGTAAAGACTGAGGCAAAGAAGGTTATTGAGTACAGCAGGCTTTTCCATGTCCTTTGTCACCAGGCCCCAGCCCTATTCAGCAACGGGCCCACGTTTTCTCTTGTTTTCCTTCCATGCTAATATACTTGGAGAAGCCTGTCTTGTTGCCCTTTATGTCACCCATCAGATTCAACACTAGGTGAGCTTTGGCTTTCCTAACCCCATCCCTGCAAGCTTGGACAGTGTTTCTATTTTCCTCCCGCGTCACCTGTCTCTGCTTCCATATCTTGCATGCGCTTCCTTTATGGGTGAATTTAGGCAGGAGCATCTTGTTCATCCATGTAGGCCTCCTGCTGCCATTGCTTTGATTTCTTGCTCACAGAAATGGACCATTCTCAAACTTGGAGGTGGTGATCTTTGAAAATGAGGCAGGAGAGTTGCTGGAAAAGAAAACAGATCCTGAAAGTTAAATGCTGCCTCAGAAAATCACATAATAGATCTGCATCTGTCAGAAGTTTCCTGTACTCCTCTCATTAAGCAAGGCACACCAAATTTTTCATAGCCATTCATTTCTTATTTTCTCAGTGTCTGTCCTGAGTTTAGGATCTTATTGACAGAAATGCTGAGCAC
Source organism: Bucorvus abyssinicus (assembly GCA_009769605.1). Lineage (NCBI taxonomy): Eukaryota > Metazoa > Chordata > Aves > Bucerotiformes > Bucorvidae > Bucorvus > Bucorvus abyssinicus. The sequence goes on along the minus strand of CM020044.1, from coordinate 7,446,762 downwards.
TATTTATTGCAGCTGAGATGAATAATCATTTGTAATTTGAACATAAAGAGCTTTCTTGTTCTAAACACCATGTTCAGAGCATTTCGACAGTGCATCTCCAAGTTAGAAGTTACTTTTGACCTTCGTCTCTCTGTGCCTCAATTAAATGTCAGCCCTTATCTTGCAAGAGTTTGTGAAGTTAAAATAATTAGTCAATGTGAAGCCCTCAGAGACAGTAGTGATAAATGAGACAGAAAAGTCTATGCGGGAACTATTTCTCTTTTGAGACGGTTTGAACAGTGAGAAACAAATAAGACTGGTGCCACACACAGCATAAAAAGTGTATCAGAAGGTGCTGAACAGCTTTTTGTGAGAACTGTTCAACCATGGTACTTAAAAAGGCAAGGGTGCTACGGCAAAAGTGCTGTGAGATTAGGTAATGCGTATGCATGAAGCTATACAGGCAATCTTCAATTTTGGTATTTCCCAATATGTAAATTATGATTTTGCAAACTTTGAGGTATTTCTATATGTAATTATGACAGTTTATTTGATACCACAGCAGAACAGCTGGTGACATCACAAGGTTTTGTTTGTCACAGCTCTTCAGCTTTGCTTTACTTTGTGATTCATGTTTTTATTAAGATGCTTTCATTATTAACACTCAAAATTTTTTTCACTAATGAAACTTGATAAGTGTATCTCTGGTAGTATAAGAAATAGTCTCATTAGAAATAACACGTTTCTTAGACATAATACTGAACCATAAGGTAATGGAAATATTTATATTGCAAGGAAAAATACATATTTTGTTTTCATTAACATAATAGAACACATTTTTCTATAGAATTATGGCACTGTAACCACTGCAGCTTTGTTACATATTTTGTTATATTCCTTTATTTTCACAGGTTTAAAGCTTGGCTATAAGCCTAAGCTAAAAAATTAAAATATGAACACCCTCCCCTGTTATCTTTCCAAAAAAATCAGGTTCTCTAGTGCCAAATTTTTAAGTTCCAACTACACAAATTTTCTTCTTTCTAAAAGATGGGACACGCACTTCTGATCCAACACTTGCCATTCGGACAGCACAGTGAGAAACTTTTCTCCTATTCATTTCAAAGAGATTTAGAATTAGTGAACTTCAAAACTGAAAATACAAGCCATTCGATAAAAACTTCGTTGTGGTTAAAACTCAGTTGAAACCATGGAGTCAGCATGGTTTTACAGCAAGCTTAGACCAAAACAAATGGGATGAGTCAGTGCCCACATGCTGCTGGGCCTTCAGTACTTGTTAAGTCCAGCTAAATACGTGTCTTACACTACTGTTCCACAACATAACTTCACTGCTAGCTAGAAATCTGCCTCCAATTTATCTGTTCTCAGGTTTTGTGCTGTCCCTTATTCCTCTGTGGTATTTACTTTGCAGTTATATTTTCCAAGAGTAATCATATATCCCCTCAGCCTTCTTTTGTTGAGCTAAATGAGCTAAACTGTTAAACTGCCTCTCACAGAATAGACTTCTTGTGCCTGTTCTTTTCGAATGTCCTCTCTGCATTTTCCGTTTTGAATTGAACATTTCAATAGGCTATCCAGAACAATAGTGTAGAGAAAGTCTTTCAAACACTTTCTATAGCAACACTGGTATTTCCCCCTTTTCCAGCTGCAAAACATTTCATCTGTTCTTACAAACACAGTACTACCTAGTAAAAGGCATGTTTTCCACAGCTGTGCCACGTGAGGGTTTACAGCTATCCTAAGCCTAACATGCCCACAACTATTTCCTCATCTGCTATTCCAGCATAGAAGAGAAGTCTGGGACAGTACCTTGAAGCAGAACTGTTGGGAACACAAGCAGTATGCAGTGAAACTCTGAACCAGACCTAAATTCTCTCACCAGAGGCAAACCAACTCATTCTTTATTGCAAAAAGAGCAGAAAAGAGCACATAAACACATAATCTACAGGTATATTCTGTAACATTTAAAACTCCTCTGAAAATTTATGACTACTGCGTAGTAATGCTAAGAGCAAAATTGCAGAAATGAGCTTACAGAAAGCCAGTCATATTTCTGCTGAATGCATTGGAGGGGTAGGGAATGGTGAGGGTGGGAGCAGGATTCAAGTTCCGCTGCTTCTATTTAATTTTGGGATATCAGGAACACACATAGCACAGCTCCTCAGGCAGCCTGGCAATACTCCAGCTCCCTGCTACATCAGTCCCCCACAGACATTGCCTCCTGCCCCTCTGCCAGCAACCCTGGGTAGAAACTGGTGTGAATTACTTCTTGAGCCTAGAAGAGGCTGTGTGACTAACTACATCCTTTCCATGCGACCTTGCAATCACCACCATAAGAAGGTTACAGTTTTCTTTTATGCAATTTATACACTGAAAAGTATCACTCTGAATTGTGACAACTGTCAATTTTCACGTAATTGAAGAGGACTCGATGTAGTGAAAAACATGAACGTTTGCACTTGTGTTCACTTCCCTCTGCCTCCTCCCAAGAAAGAAATACTGAATTTGACCAGATTCTCTATGAGGGAAAAAGTGGTACTGAAAGGGAGCTGAACCTTCAAGTTTTAACATGACAATAGAAGACAATAAGTATCTGGTTGATGTGTCAGGTATTTCACAGTGTGAGATACTGTTAAAAATGTAACCAGCCATGGAGGTTTCAAGATGAATCTGTATATATGGCAAGCTCCAGTTGATGACAGAAATAAATCTTTTACATACAATGTCAAAGGCAGAATTCTTCAGCCTACACAGACACAATGAAAAGCAGATTGATCCTAGGTGATATTTTTAAGTCTGTACCACTACTCAGGATTACACAATCATTCGACTTAAGAAAACAAGAGGGACAGAGATGAGGAGACCAGTGAAAGGGATGAGGTCTTCACAGCTGCCCAGTTTATTAAATGTGCCAAAATACTGTCGGAAAAGGCCATACAAGTAAGAGAACTAGAGAATAATGAATTTAGTGAACCATGAAAAATATGACTGTTTCTTTCAAGCCCCATAGGTCTCTTTTAACAGTTGTATGAAATAATTTTCCTTTGTGAGGGCTTTTTACATTTTTAAATGAATGGTTACAATTATTTTTATTCTATATATCCTGTGGGCAATAAGGGCACAATTTTGTCTTTGGGAAAGAATTCTAAATATTCATACTTTTTTTCCTACGCAAAAAAAAAAAAAAAAAGAAAAAAAAGAAAAAAAAATCACCTTTGCAAAAAAACAGTTTGCCACTGTCAACAGGTTTTAGTGAATTTTTTTTTAAGTCAATGATAATTTTGCAGATTAAATGCAAAACTACTTTTCAGTTTTGTCAGTTATATTGTTGTTAGTGAGTGACGGGCAGCTGTGGATGCTGGTGGACCTGGACTGAGCACTGACATGGTGATAACAAGATGGCCATTTGATCTGGAGTGGTGGTTCTACAGCACCCCAGGAAGACATGTTGCTTGCCTCACTCCTGCTCATGCAGAAGCAGATGTTGCTTGTGTGACATGGTCAAAGGGGTGGGTTTGGTTTATTGTCTTGCTCCAACTATGACAGACAAGTAGAGGGCTGCCCAACAGATACCCCAGACTGCACTGATCATATGGTTTGTGTACTTTGATATCCCTTTTTCATTTCCCACCTTTTCATCACCTACTTGCTCTGCCCTGGTCTCTTCCACAACACCCACCTAATTACTTTTTTCCTTATTGCTCCCTGTTTTGCTACATCCATCCCAAATTTGCCAATTCTGATACCATTACATAGATAATCTTGTCCTTTTGTGGTCTTAGTGTTACCTTCATGCCTTGCAAGATGTTACTCCCCCAAAGGTCTCCAGAACACCTCCTCAATTATCTGTGAAGTTGGGCCTTCTGTTCCATTTTTCACAAAACTCCCCCTTAACCACCTGTGAAACCCAGCCATCCTGTGTGGTGCTATCTGTAACTTTAGTCATTTTCTCACATTCTTATCAATCATGTTCAGTGCTTTCTCATGTAATCTCCAGTAATTTTCCACATCCTGTTCCCTTACCTAACCTCAGGCCAGGGCTCAGTCAGTGGTCTAGTTATTTGCTCTAATGTTTATACCTTAAAATAGGTTTTCCATGTTTCTTTTACCCATCCTTCACTCGATCTAGATGGATCCTCTTCAGTTTCCTTAATTTTCGAATCCCACTGCATCATTTACCTAAAAGTTTCTTCCATACTTATCTTGCCCCCCACTCAACTGATCCACTTGTTCCCTGGATTTGGGGTGTTACAGGATGAATTCTTCTTTCTCTTTACCTCCTTCTATCAGGCCATTGGTGGCCTTGAAGAAATTTAGTTAACTGCAGAAAGACTTCAGCAAAGAGAGGAGTCCTACTGTCAGTCAGGCAGAAGCAAATGGAATTGCTTATCTTGACAAGAGTGGTGTAGCACTAGGTCTTCCTAGTACACATTCTTAACCAACTCTCACTGTCTATTCCAGAGTACAGAAGTATAGACTCTGAGGCAGGAGGATAACTGTATGCTTTTACATGCATATTACAGGGAAGAAATAGTGTTGATTTAAAAAATTAGGTGCCCTTAATCTGAAGCACTTTGAAATACCTTTTTTTTTTTTTTCTTTTCCCCATAGATTTCTAAAATTCATGGCTCTTTGAAGGATTTCAAGTTAGGAACCCAAAAACTGACACATGCAAAATAACTAGAAATTCTAAAGATTTTGTTAATAATGGTGAAATATTGCATATTCTTATGTGCTCCCATCACATTATGGTACTGAGACAGATACAGCACTCTGCATTACAGCTTTTTGTCACTTCATATTTACTGTCTACTCAAAGCTAGAGCCAACCAGCACTCTTAAGTCTCTGCTGAGTTGAACATAGCATTCCACCAGCAAGGAGAGGATCTGCAAAGAAGGAGGAGGCAGCACAATGTTTTTGGAAAATGTTGTATTGATGGGACTACTTGGGTAATCAAAACGAGCAGGGAAACTGAAGTGATAATACAGGCATCAGGATGACTCCAGTGAATTTGAGACAGTTATATTGTGCTGCAATAAGGTTTGTCATTTTATCCTCTTCAGTGCTCCCCCTCAAATTTATACAGTATAACAAAGATTTGAGAAATTGATTATTCAAATTTCATTAATATATTTTGGCTATATGCACACATTTTGAAATAAAAGAAATTATAACTTTTGGATGGTCTGTAATGTTGTGGGTTTTGATGATTCAGAACTTTCAGTTGGTTTCATACAACTGAAACCTCAACTGTACCTACAATGTTTTATATACAACCGTATATTTAATTTCTCCACCCTGCCCACATATTCTTTTCTTGGGGTTTTTTTCCCCCCCCTTTTTTTTTTCTTTAGTTATGGATTTACCAGTGCAGCATGTACTCCTTTGTGTCATGTTGAAGTGGAACAGCCATGAGATGGTTCTGCCTTATTCAGATGAGGCCGCATCCTACTCTGTCATTAATTATCCAGAGCTACAAGAACATCCCCTTTTTAACTGCAGAGTTAAATTTAATCATATTTTGAACAAAAACACTTTAAAAACTCCACATTAAATGCAAAGTAATGCTATTCTCTTAAATGTGCCTGGAATTTCACTACCATGAACTTTTTATAAATTCAAATCTCTTATTACTATCTCTTGTTTACATTGGGCTGGGGGATAAAAATGAATTTAAAAAAAGAATAAAATAAATGTTATCATCTTATCTTAATACTCACCAGCCCAAATCTGCCTCAGCCTGCATGAGAGAAGGCAGCCAGTATAGTAAGGGAAATCTGAACAAGATGATTTCAACATCAACAAATCCAGAGGCACCCAAGTCTTTAAAACTTCATGAGAGAACCATGTTCTCGGACACCTTTCACGGGGGCAACCACGGTATGGTAATGGGCATGGTTGTAGCTTTGCCTGAAGCAATCCTTTTTCTTCTCTGAAGTCAGCTAAAAGCTAGATCAGGAAACTCCAGAAAAATGGTTCATTGGTAGGTGGGAAAACTGACATTAGCAGTGAGTTAGGGGCCCTGGATGAAACAAACTGCCACCAGAGGTTATACAGGACTGGAAACTTTGATGTAGCTGGAGCAGGGCTCCTTTGTTTTCTGTTTGTAAAAAGCTCCCCTGTGGAGTTTTTGTTTGGGTTGTTAAAATCTGTTTAACTCAAAGAGCTGACAATAAGCACTTGGGAGCAAAACTGCCTCTTTGAAAGTCTTTTTGCTGTTCAACTGCATTGGCCAGCCCTGCCAATTTATAGCTCTGTTAGCTCTCACTGCTCCAAAGGCTGCTTAAGCAAACAATTAAGCTTTGCTGATCACTCTGAGCACCAGACTGGCAAAATATGCACTTTCTCTATAGCCTAGAAGACACCCAGAACAAAAACATTTTTTCACTCACTGTTCCCCATGTCATGGTATTAGGCAGCTCAAGCTTTCTGGCTCTAGTAGTCAAGGGCAACCTATGCTTAGCAAGGACTTAATTTCTGATGTATCAGAGCCCTGGACTAAGAGCAAAGTGAGTATTAAAGGCGGGTGTCATTTTACACTTAATGTTCCTTAAGTAAGGCCATCTCCATTGAATGCCTAACACAGTCAGTTTTGATCACTGATCAAGGTCATTACTTGTTACCTCCTCACAAACTGATTTGGTAAGTATTAGTCATTATTTTCAAAGTAAACTAATACTGTCCCTGCCTCATGCTCACTGTATTATCTGCTCCCTTATTTTGCCAGGACCTAAGTGATGGGCACAACTGACTGGGTCACCACTGGCTGCATCTTGTGCATTTGATCCTGAAGCAGGAGAAAGGTTTAAATGCAGCATAGCAGCCAGGGAATATTTATCTCATAAAATGGTCCTTGCAATCCAGGTGGCCTGTGTGGTGGGATGCCTGCATACGATGTCAACTGTCAGATTTGGCACCTCCAGCACGTGATTCAACCTACAAGCATGTGCCTGTGCCATCCCATTCCTACCTGAGGCAGCCTCGTAGAATAAGATATGGGATGTTTATACAAGCAGAAAAAGTTTTGCTCCAAGGTGTATGCCACAATGTGTATTATCAAAACTTACTAGATTTAAATAGTTCATAGATCAGGAACCTGTTGTACTAGGTTCAACATAACAATTCAGAATTAAAAGATGATCTGGAGAGTTTACCATTTGTCCTGTTCTGGAAAGTCTTCTGGGGAACTGGTAAAATGTTTGCATCTGTAAAACCAAAACAACTGAAAGATAAGCTCTATGAGACCAACTGAGTTTATACAGGGAAACGTCTTTGAAAGAAAAGAAGCCAAACTTTGACAAGTTTTTCAACCAGTTCTAAACTTAATATTTAATAAATTCCACCTCTGCTAGATTTTAGACTGTCTTTTGCTTTCAGCCTGAGATTTCTAGGATAGTATCATTCCAGCCAGGTCTTAGGGCCTCTTCTCCACACTCTTCCCTACTCCAGTTTACTCAGGTTGCCGTGGCTAGAAAGTTGATGGGCACAGTGTAAAGAACGAGCATCCTACTAGTTTTGGTACCAGTGCCACTTTTTTCCTCCTAAAAACAGTAACAAAGAAGTGATTAAGAGTGAACTTGAGTTCCCGTACAGGTTGTAAGCGCAGCTAACTGCTTTTACTCTCCTGACAGTTACAGAACCTATTCCCAGTGCAGAAGACATTGGATGGAAAGTCACTACATAGCAGTTGTTTGAGAAAAATGAAGGAATTTTGCTTAATACAATTATTTTATACTTCTTTTATCTCCCAAGAATGGCAGCACTTTTTAGAACATTTGGAGAAGGCAGGAGGTGTTTTGTGGGAAGTAGTAATGAAAAATTCATGAAGGATTAAAAATAGTTGGATTTTTTGGGTTTAATTCAGAATCTCTTTATATTTCCCTTAGTTTCCTTCCCTATTTATATTGAATATAAACAAAGAACTTGTTCTAAAAAAGTTAAATGAATGGGAATGAACTAGAGTGAAATAAGAAATAAATCTAATGATTTCTAAAGTAGGTGGTTAAACTCTAGACCCTATATCTGTACCTAAGTGTCAAGTGGTATGGTTTGTTTAGATACTAAGACCACCCACAGATTTATCCACAGTTGCAAGGAATTTGAGGGTGATGAACTCCCTGAGAATCTGTCCATTTTCATTTTTTACCTGAGAAATGATGGCCTGAGACACTGTAGGTGCATTTAGCTTTATCTGAGCCTTTTGCTGCGCCTGCACTCCTCTTTCACACTGCTCGAATAGTGTTCCTATAACACAGGGCTGTGGAGACTATAGGGAAAGGGATAGAGAAAATGCAAGGACAGAGATAATTGATGTTATTCTGGATCACGTTATCTGGATTCTCTCTCCACATGTAGCCCCCTAGATGATAACAAGAGGAGTACCCAGAAGTGCAGTTCTCTAGTGCAGGCACCCTAACGCACTCTTTTACAATTATTCCTTCCAATGCCCTCTAGGCATTTCCAATCCTTCAAAAGACTGCACAAATGAGGTAGCAAGAGAATAGAGAAAACACTGCCACTCTTTAAAGGCATGGAAAGCCCCTACCAGAAGGCTGCCAATTGCAGCCAGGTTTACATGATGCTAGGTTATAGGGCGACAGGAAAATGTTTGAGGGGTAATTTCCAAACTGGTATCTCTTTCTGTGACTACACCTGGGCTTTTGCATCATGCCCAGTGTGGTTAGGTCTCTTAGGAGCTAAGTAAACATGCCATTTTTTTTTTCTAACTTTCTTCCCTTAAAATCAAGTTGTATTTGGTCACAGTGACCCAAACAAAAAATAGGTCTTTACAGACAGCTATGAAAAAAGAACCCTGACAGGATACTCTTTCAACCTCTAAATTTCAGAAAGGCTTCAGGGTTAATATTATTTTTGCTTGTTTTCTTTTTCTCACTATAAATATGATGAGCAGAAAGATGTTGCCATGGTGAGATTTTTATAATGTACTTAAAAGCACTTGTTACAGTTATGTACCACAGAGCCACCTTCACATATGCGTGAATTGTAAAGATATGTGAAAAATCACCCCGAAGAAGCAGACAGTCTACTGTCTCAGATACTTGCCATACTTATTTAAAGTTCAGATGTCAAAAATATTTTAGCAGCCACTATATTATTTGGAGACCTATAGATTTACAGCCAGATTGGGGGGAAATGGTTGAACAAATCAATACCCCTTTCACCTAAAGTGCCATTATTATGTGAAGTCCAGCTTTGTAGTAAGTTGAATTAGAGATTACAAATAAAAAATAACACAAAGCTCTTGCAATCCAAGTTATCCATTGCTACACCATGTGCTTGAGGACATTTTTGTGTAGACACATATGAAATGCAATGGTTTTACTTTGAGCACTTTTTGCCACTGCAAAAGGCAGAGTGTTCACGAATTACTGAGGTATAGCATCATAGATCCTTCTCTCAGGAAAGCAATAGCCTGGAGGCCAGTGCTGCACTTCAGCTAAGTCTGTGCTGCTCTGAAAATAGTAGGCTTTGGAGCAGTTACCATGTTACCGTGCTCTGCTTTCTGTCCATTTGACTTTCTTACTGACATCTGGAAGCATACCTACAGGCAGTATGCCCAGGCACTGCTGGGGCATTCTTGCTCCCTTGGTGTACTCAAGCATATGTGTACCCAGCAAGTTCTAATTTTCCTTGAGTCTGAACTTGAAGTCTCACTGTCTGCATATCTTTTAAGTCTGAGAAAATTTTGGGTCTTATCTTAAACAGAAAACACGGGCTGGTGCCCTGGGATTTCTTCAAGAACTTTAGAGCACTTAAATCTCTGGCACACCTGTAGCATGTCCATACTGCTGATTTGTCTGGCATAGAGCTGAACAGCTCCCACTAGAGAGGATAAAGTTTAATTAACATCTTTTTAAAACAATTGTTTTAAGCAGACACAGAAAGGCTTTCTCACTAGCCCCAGAAGGAAATATAACCCATCCTGAGCTTATTGCTAGCTGAAATAAAATGTCATACTATTCTGAGTCCAGTTGGGAAAGGGGAAACAAAGCTCAAAATAGTATTTTCAGAGCTGGATACAGTTACAGTCTGAAGAGGGCTGTGCAATTGCTTTCTTGTTACGTGAATGCTAGTGTGTGCCAAGCAGTGCTACTGGAAAGAATTAACTCCCTGATTTCCAAAGAAGTGCCTCTTCTCAGTTGTGCATCCATGTGAGCTGGGGCAACAGCAGAAGGCAGCACTTCTTGCACAGGCTACCTTCACCTCAGATAGTAAAATGCATAGGCTAGAGAGAAAGGAGTCATGTTGATTTCCTTCCTTCCGCCAGCACTAACTGTTGGCTCCACATCATCACAGTAAGGCATCCAACTCAAAATGCCGAAGTACTGAAGAAAAAACCCTGCAGTAACCCACAGCCTTTCACTGCCAGAATCAGAGACTTCAAAATCTCCAGCAGAATTATGGTGATTTATACAGAATTTACGTGGATGCAGTATGGTGGTCCCCTGCATCAAACTCAAATCGGGTGTATATACACACAGACACACACACATAATACATTGTTATCTACTTTATGAGATGTCATATTGTATATATATTTCTGGAATTCACTCAGATTTCAAAAGGTTACGTAGATTTTTAAAACCAGCATTTCAAGTGTAAACACTGCACTACTGCTTCAAAAAAGTGAAAAAGGTGATAAACAGTCTTTCCATACCATCCTAAAATGGTAGCACTTTTCTGATAACATTTCTAAGGTTGCCTGGTCTGTATGCTGCATTTTAGAGTTCTGAAATAGTTGAATTATAAAAAAAAAAAAAATCGCTGGTTACAATTGCTTTCAATCCTTATGAATCATTTAGTTCAAAAGCAGGTACTCAGTTAATGACTGTATGGGATATACCTCCTGCGAAGATAAAACCTAAACACTAATTATTGTTAATAACTGGTGGCATATACTATGGTTAAATATCCTCCACAGAATTACAAGCAGGTGTAAATATTCCTGAATGCCTGTGATCAAATGAGATTCCAGTCTGAAAGCAATAGGGATTGTACTGTTATTGCAGTCCAGTGACACGAGACAAAAATGTGCTCAGAAGTTAATAGCTAAAAAGAACAAAACTATAATTTTAGAGCTAGGAATCATTTACTGGTGCCTCTGTACAGATACAGTAAAGTTATCATACCCAAGATGATAACTTTAAAAAGCCAGCTACTACTACAGCTACATCCATAGGGGGATGTGGCTTTGCTGGTGTGGTTTACTGGTAGTCCCATACAAAAAGATTGCTTCTTTGTTTTGGTAAAGCTTTGGTTTCTACTTAATATTTAACATATGGAAACTGGATAATTACAAAATATTTCTATTATCCCGCACTACGGCCTTTGACCTTTCTTCTGCTTGAATTAGTGAGAAAACTTCTTGTGTGGACCAGGCGTAAGAGGTCAAGGCATAAGGTGAAGTCCTAAGAGATCAGTTCAGATTGTGCTACCAGACAAATATGAAACGTTGCATTTAAGAACAATTTTCATTTAACATAAATGAGAGAACCAACTGTGCCTAGAAAAATGAGAGTCACAAATCCTTTTAAATTTCAGAATATATGCATATACCACAAAGAAACCCCAAATATATTTTGAATTGTTTTCAGGACATCCACAGGATGAATGATGGAGTGGCAGTCATTTTTACATAGTATGGGAAAGACATTATCAAGAGCAGATGTATATAGTAATTTGTTAAAAAACTTGCACATATCCCAATAAACTGTTTTTAACATTTAGAATAAAAATGTAGTATTGTGAACTTTGAGAAACAAAGGAGGTTCATGTCAAACCAAGCCCAAGAGTATTATCTGATAACATGCAGAGAAACCACAATGGGAAGTTTAGCAATAGCCCTCTCCTATATTGTCCTAATTCACCCAAATTCATTCTAATTTTGATCCACAAAACTGGATCATGAAAGCAACAGGAAAATATTTTTAAAATTCCATCTGAGCACACAAAAACTAACTAGCAAGAAGAAAATATAAATGAATACATTTAAAAAAAAGGAAGAGGAAAGATAAAGTAACAACAATGGTTATGTAGAAGAAAAACTATGCTCAGCAGGGTAGGAAGTTTTCAAAAGTTCAGAACTTTGTATTTCTTCATGAAATATATATAAGCTGTAACAGCTCATTCCTAGCTACATGCAGCTGTATTTGAAGTATTAAACCAATGACACACTGGAGTTTCAAGAGAATAGAATCGGTTAGAACCGATCTTCAAAAGTGTGAGTTGATATATTTTATTTATGGCAGAGAGTCTCAGAAATGGCTGTATTGATTTTTTTTGTTCTCCAAAATTTTAAAATAAGTCACTTTTGAAAGGGAACATTCCATACAGCAACAGAGTTCACCAGTTCTAGTAGGCCGAAAGAGGGTCAGTCAAATTGCCATTACACCCCAAGCTGCACTGTGGTGGTTCAAACCATTGCAGCAATGCCTAGTGCTGCTATATGCACCACCCACCAGGTCTCACAGTCAGTCTGGAGATTCACACAGTGTGTAGTGTAAAACAGCCTCTTACTCTCATTTACAAACTACCTTCAAATTATGCCCTCTGAGTTCTAACTGCTGAAACCACTGAGCTATAGTGAAAATCAGTTATGGGTTAGGATTTAAATAGTCTGTATTTTTAGCCTTATATTTCCAACTTCCTACCTAATCCCTCTAACATGTACTTGACAATGTACCTTTGTTAACCTGGCTGGGGTTCCAGCTCCTCAGGAAAAGGAAGCATGACACAACCGATAAAAGGTGAAAGGACGTCTCTCTCTGTTATGCTCGACAGGCCCTATTTATCTCCCATGCCCTCTGTCCCTCTGGAGGAGAGGCAAACGTGAGACTCCTTAGTTCGTTCAGGATCCTTACTGATGTGCTGTCTATGAAAGCCTTCCCTTCTGCTCTGTATGAGAAACTCTTTAATGTCTCTTATTCTTCTGCTGTGGAAGAACAGCACCTATAAAAGAACATAAAGACAAGAGCTAGCCTGGTGGAAATTATAATAGCAAGATGGAATATAAATATGTTCTGCATTGCGGAACATATATAATATTACTTAAACAGCAATTTTAAGATTACTCTACTATTGTTTTAAACCACTAACCCTTTTAAAATAGCCTATTGAAATAACCATGTATATACATGCATTCAAACACATGCAGAAATACACAGGAAAGAGAAACACATTATATATAAAGAAATAAACCACTCCATATCATGCATTCACTTTTGCAATTGCTTAGGCTAAATCAAAACCATGACACTTTGCATATTATATACAAGTATTTATGGTACACTATTCTCACTGTGACATACACGCACATTTTCGTCCCCATAATTTCTACATATATGCATTAGATATGAGCCCTATTTTTAGCCTGTCGTACAAGTAAAGGAAAAGATAATCAAGAAGCCATTTCCCTGACAAATGAAACAGTGAAGATCAAAACGGTATCTTTGCGGCCATCCATCTTGTGCGGCATTCGGCAGACACAGCAGTGCTGCTTTTCAATACTGTCTTTGCCTTTATTTATTTTTTTTTACACTGTGTTTTAGCAATTCTAAAGTATTTTTACAAGTGGAAAAACGGCACGTTTGTTTCCCCGTGCCTCCTCCAGCGTGTTGCAGCGGTTTCCATGGCTACAGTGTGTGTGGTTGCCGTGGGGACGGCGGCAGCCGGGCTGCTCCCGCTCGCCCGACGGCTGCGGTCGAGGGCAGTCTGGAGCCAGAGCGACGTGCAGGTGAAGCACACTGGAATTGACCGCCTGAACGCAGAAGTGTTTTATTTGTAATGTGCGAGAAGTTCAATTGAAAATTCAGTGGGTTCTTCTTTTGAAGTGAGTTATGTGCTAGTAGATTAATTTTGCAGGAGTAAAAGAGTTCTGATTGCAGGGAGACAGGAGGAATGAAGAGATGAATAAAAGTGTTGAAATGATTCAGTATCGGTGCAGATTTCTGAATTGAAAGCCTTGCCCGTTTCTGTAGTGTTGATTGAAATAAGGATTACAATGGGATGCTGCTACCAGAATGGGGCAAGTGAAAAGCATATAAAAAAGCAATAGTACTGGAGTGCAATAGTATTAGAGGGTAGGTTGCACTGCAGCAGCCCTTTGAAACAAAAAGGCTGTGGCACGTTGTCTGCCCCTTCTTGTGCAGGACCTCATCTCAGAATTAATCTGTAAGGCAGCAATGCTCTCTCTGAGATTACCTCCAAGAAGTACACCAGGCAAGTTAGCATGTGATTTTGTACTATGCACTAAATATTTATCCTCAAGAAACTTCATTTTATCAAACAGCTGCATAAAGAATCACAGGATTCTTTGGTTGCCTTAAGGTTTCTTTGTGAGCAGTTCCATTTCTTCCACTAAGTTTTAGTGGATAGTAAACTGTAGCTGGATGGCAGGCTCTTGGGGAAGCCATTACAAAATCTAATGCAACAAGCCTTCAGAATGGCTTGGGACACCTAATTTCTCTGACAATTACTTCTTCTGGTATTAGTAATAACAACAGATTAGAAATACTTTTCAGCAGAGTAAGGAAAAATAACTGCTGCAAAGGAACCAGATCATGAATGCTGTACTAATTGAGGGTGTTTCAGCTGTCTCTTGTGAAAAAAAGAATTATACAATTTCTCCTTCTTACCCAAATAGACTGATTCAAATCGGAATTTGCATTGGCTGACAATAATCAATATTTATGTCTCCAGCCTCCTTTATGGATGCCCAGAGTAAAGTGGATAGATAATTTAACTCTTGCTAAGAGCTACAAAGAAATTCCATTAAATTATTGTAAGTCATTATCAAAACAGGATTTTGCCAGCCTTCCAGCAACCTCCAGTAAACCCATCCAGAGTGCATGCATAACTGCTTGCTGTTGAAGAAGCATTAGAATGTTTATTTATTTTTTAATCCTTGCAAGCACCTCCCCAGGGGAATTTCTGGGATCTTCTCACTAATTTTTTCATTTCCACTTCGAATGCAAACTGTTTACTAGATGGTTTCCAAACACACAAAAATCTCTGTCCCTACGTGAGGAGCTTGCAACTGAAAGATGGATAATTTAATATATTTTAGAGGAATCAACACAGGACAGTTTATACAGAGTTTGAGTTTAATGTAATCCAATATGAAATAAGAGTCAAATTAATTCCTTATCATTAGAAAGTCCAGCACTACCATTGTATCTATGTTTCTAAAGTTGGAGCTTTGTTCTTTTTATATCTTACAGTTTGGCTTTAACAAGCCAGAGTCATTCTTAGAGCAGTATTGCAGATGTCCTTTGTGCAACATGACCCAGTCTCAAACTCTTACATTGCCTTTGGCAATCAACAGTGAAATAAATATATACATATGACTCAGTATTGTAACTGTGACTAGTATGCTAACCTCACTCATTCTTTCTGTCTGTCTGTCGTAGTTATTTCTAGGGCACCACACTATTGGAATGCTAAAAATTGTCCTTGACAAGAGCCGAACCCACACATGCTCAGTTTCTGAAGAAGCAGTGTAATTTCTGGCAGCAGAATGCTGGTTCTAATTAGGGAAGAATGAAACTCCCTAAATAAAATAATTGACCAGCATGGTAGCCCCACATTTGAAGTGGGCTTAAACCAAAACTTGGTTGCAGTCTTCAAATTATGGCAGTTGACCCAAGTTTTTCATTTTTCTTCCCACCCCCTCAATTTATTTTTCCATTTTAGGACCAGGAAGTGTATTTCTGGTAGGTCTGAAAGCAAGAGATACAGGAAATCTGAGTAGTGGGCTGCAACCCATATCCTCTAAATTTTATAGAACACTTCACATAATTGGGTACTTCTCTAGTAATTTTTTAAATCCCCACATTAGTACTCCTTAGCAAATTTAAATTTGGGAATATGCTCAGAATCCTAACTTGCTTTATCTTTGAGAACAGCAAACATAGGAAAATAAAACAAATACCATGTTTGGCAATAAAAATAACTGGTACTTTATATAGCATATTCCCCTAGATTCAGATATGTTTATATTTTGATGATAATGGAAACATGAATGGAAAATAGGCAGAAGCTTGTGCTCTTATAATTTTAGTATGCTCTAAAACCAGTTATGTGTGTGCCATTACAGAAGAAAATTACTTGGCTTCACAGACCTTGTCTTCACTCAAAAAATGATTTTTATTTAATTGCAGGGTTAACATATTAAAGATTTTATATGCGATAACATTACCGGAGAAAGGACACTTGTAGCAGGGGAGGTTAACACAGCATCTCCTGTTTGTTTTACAGTGGAGATCACATGTACTTTGGTAACTTTCATGATGGGTTCGATATTTAATTACTCTGTAGAAAAGGCACACCTTTTCCAGTCTATGCATAAGTAAGTACTGGTCTGATTTGCACATCTAGCAATCATTCAGGAGGAAAATTTGTGCAACTAAATTGGCATTTTATATACCCAATGTAGTAATTAATGTCACAGCTATATATACAGTGTGATGATTTTTAAAATAATGGCAGACATTCCAACTCATATGGAAAGAAAGCTGGTCATTTTGTTTGCCGTTTAAGACCACTGAGCAACACTAAACACCCAGCTTGGCTGCAGGTATGGGCTCCTTACCTAGACAACAGAGAGGGATGGAGTCCTTAAAACCCTGACTGGGAACTGGAGCCTTTTTCAGAACATACAAGCCCGATGTCTAAAACGATTGCTTTGAAACTGCCCCAAACGTTAACCTGCATGACATGCTTCTCTTGTTAATTTGGTACAATGGTATTGTTACAATGAAATGGCAGCAACAAGATGACTTAGAGGATCCATAGTTAATTATGTTCTGGTAAGACTTTTCAGAGGGAGTAATGAAAATTTTAGTTAATAATGCATACAAGCAGAGCCTATTGAAAGAAAATCAAATTTTTGAGGTCAAGGCTAATAAACAAGCAGATGTGACTATAGGAGGGAAAAAGGAGCTTTTCTATATACATCACCATATATTGCCTGATAATTATCTGAATTACCCAGGCTTCCCTGGGTAATCAGGAATGCAGTCTTTGCATGAAAACCACACAGTATTGTATTGCTATTCCACTGATAAAATACCTATGTACTACTCCATGCCTAGTTAACTAGGCTGAAATAAGCCCTGCCTTCTTTAGATACCTCCAGGAAAAGCTACCTGTAGCCTTATCTATACATAGCCTCAGTTCCGCAGTTTACAGATTGCTCTTTTCTAAAATTGGCATAAGATTAAAGCCCAGGGAAGCTGATGGGGTTACTTGTGCTGGTGTTAGTGGGCTTTTCTGTAGGTCCCAGCAGGAGGAAGAGAATTAGAACAGACACAATTTACCTTCTTTTTTCACCTACATGATTTTTTTAGCTTCATGTTACCTTTTTTCCCCATTTATATACAATAAACCCCCTAGAATTTAACAAAATATTTTCCAATACTGTTGGAAAAAACCCCTGTACCTGAGAAGGAATAACCAAAATAAAAAAAATGTTGCCAATCAAAACTGAATGAGTCCTCGGGAAGTGCTCTGAAGCCCTGTGGGCCAGCTTTTGTGTCAGGACCCGCCCTAGAGGGAGTGTTACCAGCTGTCAGAACAGAGGAAATTGAAAGGGATAACATAAAATATTCACAGCACTAAATTCAAATGTCACTCATGCCGACATTCAAATACAAATGTACTTATTTTTATAAAGGTTTGAATGTTTAATATCATCTTATCAGGGAAACTAAACAAATCTCACCATTATATCAAATAATATGTAGAACAACTCCAAACCCACTGATTATAAGAACAGAATGAAAAGCCCTTGTGTTTACAAAATAGTGTAAAATATTGTGCTAAATATTATGGAAAATATATAGACCTCAAAAATTATTTAACAATTCTGATACATGTATACACCAGAGCACTACTATGTATAGCTCAGAAGTTTGGATGCTACAAAAGAGCAGCTAAGCTGCATTAGTCAGGACTGTCCCACCCAGATCTTTAGGCAAAACTCACGAGCAGATGCAGTTGCTTATGCGAATGTTCCATTTCTAAAGAGCTGCATAGACAGTAAAATGAAAACCAACATGAAACAATTACAGCATTAAAAAAATTACACATTATTCACAGGTTCCATTACCTTAACCATGGTTATAAAGCAGTCTGTGAAATCATCATCATGGCTTGGCTTCGCGGACGAATATTTGGGAAGGGCTTTGCCCACGCTTATTGCAAGCGCGTTGATGGCTGAAAAGGCCAATGCGGGATAGGCAAGACCGGTTGCAAAGAGCACACTGGAGGGTCTCCTTGGGTGGTATTGCCGTTTCGTCCCTTGCCTGTCGCTACAGGGCTTTGCAGACGTGAGTACACCCTTCAAGCCTGCGCGGTGGATTTTTTAGGTGAGGCGCAGCGTGCGCGAGACTGGCCCCATCCTTTACATCTGAGGTTCATCTGCCAGGGCCTAGCAAGCTTGGACGGTGACAGCGAAGTCCTCAGGTCGTAGGTGTGGTTAGAGTATCCTTCTCTTAGATGGATGGCCTTACAGGGCTAAACGAGCTCCATCTGCCTGGGTTTGGAGTTAGAGTTGTCCTTCTCCTAGGATGGTTGCCCAAAGGCTAGTGAGCCCATCCTGCCCGTGGACACACTTTGTCTGACCCTTCAGTTGAGACCTGTCAGGCTTGGGAGACCCTACCGGAGGCATATGCCACCACCAGCATAGCTCTCAACTTCACAAGGGCACGCAAGCTCTTTCCCCACGGCAAAGGGGTGCCCATGAAAGAGAGTCTGTGAAATAATGAGTAGCAAAGTAGCCAATATTTTTTTCAGCAGGGAAGCGATTGCTCCATGTGGCTCTTAGTGCCTTTCAGCACTTCTACTCCATATATTTAAAAATTCTTTTTTAAAAATCTGTGCAGCTTCCTCTATTCTACAGCAATAGAGACTGCATGATGAGTAAAATAATTGCTGATGGAACTATCTCAGCTATTACTTTACAAATAGAAATTTGACAATATTATTCTTTACTTGCATGTCCATTGCATGAATGCGAAGAGTCTTCTTTCTAAAACTGCATTTTCAGTTTGCCTAAATTCAGTATAAATTTGGTAGACATTTTAATTACTGAGAATCTTGAATTCGAAACAGCATGGGATGAGGAGTCCCTGTTTTTTCATCTCGCTCAGCAGCCTCCTGGAGTAAAAGAGGGGGGGTCAGTGTTGTAGTTTCTCACTTGCCTATTGGAGAGGAGCAACCCCTCTAGAGAATTCTGCCACAGAAGCTTAGTAATAGATAGATCTTAATTATTTCAGTGTTTAAATGAGAAGACATACAGTGGACATTGTTCTGATGAAATAATAAGCTTAATTTTCCAGTTCATACAGAAGAGTTTGAAACAATAGTAAGGATGTATAAGAATGAGGGATTAACTAAGAGAAACTGTTTGGAGGTTCTGACGTTATCAGACATTTAACTGAGCAGTTCCCCAAACTTCCCAGTAACATCAGATAGATGTGGCAGCCCAGCATTCCTGAGCAGCATCCTTTGTAACTTTTGCCCTTGAAAACTGAAATCATCAAGGAGGACAGAAAAAATGAAAAAAAGTTATTTGTTTTTCATGAATTACAACCAGTGCACATGGCTTCTATAACACTTCTGTCTCATGCTTCCATGCAGAAGACAGAGCAGGTGAGTAACTAAGATCAGCAAAATTTTCCTCTCTTGTAAAGAATTACATTGTATTTTACAAACAAACCCCCCACTTAGTTATGGAAAAGGAAGAAAAATGCATGTTTTTACAAGAGAAACTCTTTTTTCTGAACGCATCAAAAATCTCTTAGAATTAGCCACCCATCTGGTGCTGACACACCAGGTTAGAAGAGACTGCTAAAAGGAGCTGGCTGGAGATCCTATGAACAATAAACAGGCGAAGGGTTGACAAAAAGAAAGAAGGTGGCTTCCTGAGCTGCATCTCTTGAGTTGGAACCATGTCATCAGTGGGCTGTATCGTGGTGTGAACCTGAGTACCAGCCACAGCAGATGCCAAGAGTCAGCCAAGCCCCAGCAGCCTTGGAAGGATGGAGAGATCAGCAGCTGGTAGGGGGCTTTGGTGGAGGCTGGAGAGCAGCAGCCACTGGCTCTCAGGCCACTGCCCTGTGGTGGGCTCCATGGGGAGCACCAAGCAAATGAGAGAATGTGGAGACGAGAAGACTGGGAGCTAAATCTTTGGGGCAATTAGCATAATATAGACTGGTTGTTGTGAAATGAAAATTTGTATGGTGAAATGGACGAAAAAGAATGTAAAGTGAGAAATGTCAATGGTCAGATTCCTCAGATTCGGTCTTAGTCAGAACAGCACTAGAGGATTTCCCTGTAGTAAGATGTAGGCCAGACCTTCAACGAGCTTTGTGTGAGGCATTCCACGTGTGCCAACTTTTTAAGATCGCTTTTCTGCCAATGGCAATGTCACGGATCTTCTCTCAAATGTATGCTTTATAAAAATGAGCACGAACCCAATAGTTCATAATTGATTACGATTCCATTAGGAAACGGTAATATCTGCAAGTCTTACATAGTCTAAAGACAAATCAATTCTAAGTATATTAGTACTTTTAACACTTCCAAATTCTGAGTTAAATGCTTCACAAATCACAAAATCCTCATTTAATTACTTTAATAAATCTTGTTTACAGAGGACTGTGAAAATCAGTGAAAACTAATTCACTTTGACTGTTCTGTCTGTAGTACTGACAAAAATAGAACAAATTCCTTTTTAGTGTGGACTAGAAAGTGGAGGAAAAAAGCTTTAATTGAATATAATCACAATATGCTAGCAGCACATGTTATTTTCCCACTATTATAACTTGATATTTTCAAGTTTTAGGAAGGAATTCCTTTTATGGGAAGGAACTTTTGTTCCATTTATTATGGAAAACAAATGTTGAAAATTCATAACATTTTATTTTAGTTTAAAAGATTTCTGTTTTAAACACTGTTATCTGTCTCCAGTATCAATGTCCAAGATACTGCACGAGTTCATCTGTTGTAATCATTTGTTAATAGTTAGTGATCAAAATACAGAAGGATTTGTCCCAGTATGGTTACAAAACATTAGCAGCCCCGGGGCCATACAAACCAGTTAAACATTTTGATCTTTGCTCTCTAGAACCAATTTAGCAGAAAGACAAGGATGCCACTGAAGTGTAGAAGAAATACAAGCCTTGATCACGAGTTGTTAATGACACTCAGAAAGCAACAAGTTCCCTAATTCACCATTTTTATACTGTCCATATTCTTAATTGTCAACATGCTACTAAGAAATCAATTAATTTCTACATTTGCAGTAAGTAAGCGTGCAATATAGAAAGCTGCTTCTTTGAGGTTTTTGTAACTGATTCTGATCCCTTGAGTGAGATATTTTCCCTTTTAGAGTCTAACCTAGAGCTCACCATGTTCTATAGAAGGATTCTTATTGGCATTGCTGGAATGAAGACCACTCTTTAATCCTTACAGGAATATAGCAGCAAGTTAAATGCTGATTATAAAAGGACTATTTTCTGCTTGGGGTCATTACGGTTTTTCCTTCTGGAACTCAGTTAAGCTGAAACATGCTGTACATGACATAATACAGTGACAATAAGAAAAATGTTTGACTATTTGAACATTCAAACCACTAGCATTCTTTTCAACTTCCTTCCTGATACATGAATTAACAACTTACCTAGGAACCCGAAGGACACACAAGCCACTCCACGCACCGCCACCGCCCCCCCTCCACACACACACAAACACACACACACACACACACACACACACACACACACACACACACACACACACACACACACACACACACACACACACACACACACACCCCACCGGCCCCAAACAGGTAGAAAACAGGCTTATCCAGCCAAAATCAACAAGCACTACCTCTCCAGTAAATACCAGTATCAGTCTCGTGGTGTGTGAGGTATGCCTAAGGATAGGAAACTTAGTCATCTGTTTATACTGACATTCATCATGAAAATATCTTCCAAATCTCTCTCTCTCTCTTTTGGAAGGTATGATTTCTGGTGTCATATCTTTCAGAAAGGAGAATCTCCACTGTAATAGCCTTTGTCATTTCACAGTCACATAGAGACTCTTATGGTACATAGATTCAGAAGACTGTATCTTTCAATTATTGTCTTCTGATTTAATCTATTCAATTATTTCAACTATTGTTAACAATTTCTTACTGACTTTGTTCCACCTGAAGCAGATCTATTGCCAGCACTGTCTTTAGCAGTAGTGCTCCTTTTGAGGGCTTAGTAAAAATAGTTACGAATACAGTTGGTTTCTTTCAATGTATTTGGAGAGTATTTCACCATACAGAAGGGTTTTTTTCATAAATGAAAACAGTATTCAATTAATAGCTGACATATAATTGTATGTAGTAGGTCACAGCGTACACACACAGTATGTTTCGTAATTACTGCACAGTACTACTAACATCACATTGCATGTGCAGTATTGCAATTCAAAAACATTTTCAGCAGTCTAATTTTCCTCAGGCTTGGCACAGCTCTTTTCTATCGATTCCTGAAACCTGAGCCCTGATCCGAGGAAGTGAGGGCTGTGGACATTTCCATTGTTCAGCAGTGAGGAACAGGATTTGCATTCAAATGAACCACAAAAAAGAAGATAAATGGTCTATAATTAAGACAGTGCATACAGAGATTCGTTGATAAAAACTCTAAAAGCTGATGATATTTTAAAGGAACATGTAGCAAAACAGAGAGTTCAAGCATGCTAGAGCCTTTCCAGTTAAGCATTTAACAGGATACTTTAAATGACCCAGCTGGAACCACTCTACCTAACCAGGCTAACTCACATGGTGCAGATGAGGCTAAGAGCTGGATTTAGTTAACACGATACTAAAAATACCTGTGTTGACCTGAAAGCAGTCTCTCTTAGAGCTGCCCTTACTGCTATCACTAAGCTGAAAAATTGGGCCCTGCAAACTAAACAATATCCTAGTATTTAAAACATCTGGCAATGACAGATACCTGTTTAGAGGATGGGAAGTCAGAACTTTCAGAAATAAAGAATAGTGTAACCTGAAAGGAGGTTGTAGGGAGGTGGGGGTTGGTCTCTTCTCCCATGTTACGAATGACAGGACAAGAGGGAATGGCCTTAAGTTGTGCCAGGGGAAATTTAGGTTGGATATCAGGAAAAATTTCTTTACACAGAGGGTCATTAAGCATTGGAACAGGTTGCCTAGGGAGGTGGTGGAGTCCCCATCCCTGCAGGTGTTTAAAAGCCATGTGGATGTGGTACTGAGTGACATGGTTTAGGGACCCTGGCAGTGCAGGGTGAACGGTTGGACTCGATGATCTTAAAGGTCTCTTCCAACCAGATGATTCTGTGATTCTGTGAAAAGTTCTGAAACTTGATGTAAGAGTTCATTCTCTTGGAAAAACATTATGTCTGAGAATAAAGCTCCATGAGGACTCTAGAGGTGGGAGGAACCATTATCACAAGCCTGAGTAATCGAAGTGGTCCAGAAAACTGTATTTCTTGAATATGGTACGCAATAAAACATAAATAATGGGACCAGTTTATTCCACCAGAGCTCTTGCCACTCACACAAACTAAGGAGAGGAGACCATTATTTTGAAAATGAAATTTGTTCTGAGCAACTGTAAATCTGCTTTGCATCTGGAAGGAGGAAGAGTCACTATTGGTCTGCAGTCCCATACACCCTGATACATCAACGTAGTACTTGGTGCTATGAAGAACATTGCTTCAAGCAAAGGCTGTGACTTTCAAGGAACCAATAAGAATTTGAAACAGTAACAAGAGTGTTCATATTTCAAGTGGTGCCATTTTATAATCTTTTTATTTCTTTTTTCTCTAGGAAGACACTACTTTCTGCAGCAGGCAGTCTGGTATCTGTGCATGTGTGCTTTTGGTATAACTCTGTGTGAGTGCTTTCTATTGCATCAGTCAGAGACTATTAAGCTGTCATAGTGGAAAATCAGAGCATTATCTTTCAAAGGAGCATTTTTTTAACCATTACTTGGGTATTTTCCTTTCCTTGCCATCACCAGCAACACAGGATCCTGACATTTAATCACTGATTTCTCATCGAATGGACCTGAGTAACTAAAATGCCTGATTAATTTTAATGATAATGATTTTCGCAATATTTTTCTTCTATTCATGGATTATATTGGCTTGTTTGACCTTCTTATAGAGACAGAGTTGAAAAGCTTTAGATGTTATCAATAGCCACTATCTCTAATTTCAGTGTGCAATACACATAATACTGACTGAATTTCTTAATGATTGCTCAGTCTGTGCTGGTCTCTGAGGTTATTTTGTCCATGTGTAGTGGATAAGAATTTGGTATTTTCTACCCCAAATAAAATCTTTTAGACCTGCCTGCCTTCTATATACTGTTAGTTGGAAGCCCACGAACTGCATCCTAGTTCCTGTAAGGCTTTGGAAAACATAACACGAAAAAAAAAGAAACAAAACCAAAAAAACAGAAGAGCATGTCAACACATGTGGGAAGGTAGGGATATTGGCAATCATGATTTGCAC
Organism: Bucorvus abyssinicus; assembly: GCA_009769605.1. Taxonomy (NCBI): domain Eukaryota; kingdom Metazoa; phylum Chordata; class Aves; order Bucerotiformes; family Bucorvidae; genus Bucorvus; species Bucorvus abyssinicus. The sequence continues at coordinate 7,422,191 of CM020044.1, read as the reverse complement.
AGCTATACTATTTCATCTGCAGGTGGGCCAGTCTGTGTCTCACTGATTGAAGTCGGTAGGACTATAGCCTACAGACCATAGTCCTGCCTTTACCTTGATATACCCAGTAAATAAATACAGATATAGCTAATAAATAAAAAATACTACTTTTAAGACAAAGCATGGAGAAACTTATTAAACACAATTAATCTTTGACAATTGTGAAACTTTTCAGTCCTTGAGCAATCTCACTTGGAACAATGCTTGCAGAAACTCTGCTGTGTTCCAGTTAGATCAGATTGTCCTATTCCCAGTCTGTAATTTCCCAAAACAATACTGCACATTTGTGCTTTTCTCCACTTTGAGACTCTGCATGAAAATATTGCAGTTTTCATAAATTACACATTTGCATCATTTGCACCCATGTACAATCCAAAGAATTACTCCCTCCAAGTTAATCTCAATTATTAGCATTTCCTGAAAAGCAGTATTGTGGAACTCCGTATGAATTGTCTCTATGGTTCTTCTATCTATTTCAGTTACAAGCTGTTTTTCTATCTTTCTGTGCTTTAAATTCAGACTATGATATGGCTGTTAGTTTTTTTTCCTTGATCTAAACTTCAAAAGCAAAAAGATGGTTTAAATATAACATAATGTTTCTACTGAAAATGCATTAGCCAAAATAGCATTCAGTTCTTTCTTATGTAGACATGTTATTCTGCTAGGCCTCAAATGAAAAAAATATGGAAACAAATCTGTTTAAAAAGTTCCCAGCTTTGCTTGGTTATTCAGCTGTCCTTGATTGTACTTTAAATTCCCATAGTTTTATTTTATATACAAACTGATATGCAGAAAATTTGGATTCAGGTAAACTTGGGAAAGTGAAGACATCAGAGATCATGCTTTCTGCAGAGCACACTGGAATAGGTCTCAGTCCTCTCCTGGTCAGCACCTATCAGGGAAAATGCTTTTCTTAGAGCGATGTGTTTGCAGTATGCAGGAGAAGAAAAGGACCTCTGTGCTAGACGCAATACACCTGCTAAGGGTTAATACTTCCTTGTCAGAATTGAAGCAGCAGTTCTAGTTGCTCTGTGTTGCACTTGAAATGGCTTAGGTTGCTCTCTAACCTGGACACCAGCTAAGAACCCCAGCAACCAGGCTGACGTTTGTCATGCCCATCTACAGCAGATATATGTTTGTCATTTTTGAGCATGTTAAATATATTAAAATTAAACAAGCCTGTAACTGTTTCCACTTTCAAAAGAAGTAAGTGTTTTCAAGCAAATGTTATTGCTAATTATTGTTGGGAAATTTGGATACAGGCAAGTTAAGTGTGTAGTCTGTTCACATTCCTAAGTGAATAGCAAAGACAACAGAGAAAATTGAGTGATGTTTTAATCAGAAAACCATCCATCTGTTCTCATAGCAGACCATTATTTATTCATCTAGATTTGGCCATCATTGTTAAGACAGAGCAACTCACTCCCGGACTTCGGATACTTCTTAGTGAACTCAAAGCTAACCCCCATCAAAGAGCAGCGGGAAACACTGAGATAGTTTGTTCCTTTAAATCCTTTCCTAATGCATGCTTATATCTGAATTATCCTACTTTTCATTTCATTCAGCAGCTCTCACAGATACTACCTGTTGGTGGATTTATGTTAATCCTATACATTATTAACAACTCAAGTATTTTTCAGCAAACGAGATGTTAAGTCTCATGACACTTGGGATAACGTAGTGCAGTATGTTTGAACATCCATGTTTTAGGAGCTGTTGATCTTTCCATGAGACACTATTTCTTCCATTGATATTGGAGAAATTGTACACAGACGTTATCTGCATTTAGTTAATATGAACACTGGATATTACAATAGCACAATGACAATCAATCTACTTACACAAGGTACACGTATGGGATTAGCAGCAGTCCTGTATATTTTGCACTATGTTACTCATCATAAGCAAACACAAAAAGAGCACCCTATAGATTGCCTAAAACTTGAGCAGACTTTCACCTTTACCTCTGTCATCATTCCCTCTTGCTTGGTGCCCTGTAGGTGATTTATATCAGTAAGTTTCTTTGTGCATTTGTTCCCTCATTGTGGAATATTTCCTAAACGGATATGAGATAGTTCTTAGCAAATACTTGCAGTTCTGCTTTTAAAGGGGAATTATTTTACACACTAAAACCATGAAGCTGAAGGTAAGTTATCAGCTCACGCAAATCAAACTCCACTAACCTCAGAGGAACTGCATTAAAACTGACCAGAGCCTTAATTATTCTCTCAGTAAAAGACTTCTTTGACCTTCTGCCTTAAGACTATGGCCACTAGACAGTTTTTAAACCTCAGCTTTCCATAAGCAACTGGGATTTCACTTAAAGGAATTCAGATATTAAATGCAAATTAAAATGTATATTGGAGATTCTCACTGTACACTTTAAACATCTAATGCAACATTGAGACTTTTAATTTTTGCTTAGTTGCACATAATTTCTTTCCTTACCTGTTCAGTTTAATTGAGGTTGCTTCTTTAACTTTATTATTTCTAATTAAAAGTAACAGTAACAGAATTTTGGTGTGCATAGATTTGAAATATTCATTTACAAAGAAAAAAATGCTTCTGCCTAAAATTTAAATTACCATGGTCCTGTTGGCTTTTCGGAAGTAAATGTCTCCTTTTGTTCCATAGAGGAAATAGCCAGTGCAAAAAACTTAGCCAGCAATGGGCAAAAGAATAAGTAGTTCCCAAAGGACTGTATTTTAGCTATTTTGTTCAAGATGTAAAAGCTGTATTGGCATCTGATAAACTTCCAAATGATCAAGCTGGTCAGGTTTCAGGTTTCTGTAATTGCAGATTATAGAGTGTTCAGGTGTTCCGGGTATCATCTGACCTGGGACTGCGCGTCAGGGAAATGGTGCAAGCACAGCCACTTCTGCATTGCCAGTTTGCCTCACTCTCTCTTTGAGCCAGGACCCAGATTCCCTGACTACCTGCACCACGCTCAGGCTAATTCACTCCCAGGTTCCTTTCTGAAGTGACCAGCTGGTTTTCTCTAAGAGGACACCCTGGCACAGCTGCTGTGATATTTTGCTCTAAAATCTAAAATGCTCTAAAACCAGGCAATGTGGATATTGATCATGCCAAGTTCTGTTTGCTCCTCCAAGGACAGTTTCTCCGTAATAGTCCTTGTGCCTTCGTATGCCCTCACAGCATACTGAGAGACATGTAATACATACCTGGTGTCATACAATAAAAGCACAGTCTTAACAGCATCTCAGGCACTTTGAATGCAAAAGATGTATTAAACAGTAATTATATCCCCAGGTCACAAGGGTATGCATAGGAACTGCAAAGGAGGTCTGAGGTCCAAGGACTGATCCCTGGTGCCAGTGCCAAATGGCACTCAGCACGGCACAGTTAACACTGCGTAAAGCTGGTCAGCTCAAGAGCGGAGGATTTGGAGAAAACTAGCTGGAAAACTCTTTAAATTAGGGAGCAAGATGATTGCTAGGAAATGGAGAAATCATGGGCTAGTACCCTGTCTCTATTTTCAAGTGCTATCCAAGGTAGATAGAGTTAGTTTAAGCCAGTGGTTGCTAGTGCTGATCATGGGAACATAATTCAGCAGCAATGATCCAAAATACTGAAACAGTATGTAAAGACTCAGAGATATGACACATCCATAAGGAGTACTACTCATACTAATTTAGGGCATATGAGCCATGAGTTACTATTCTGTCCATGAAGGTAGCTACTCACTCTTCCAAGAGCAGCGTACACTAAAAACTAATTAGTGGAATGATGCATTTTAAACCAAAGTCATAATTTATTTTATGGAAGAGCACAGGACAGCTATTTCTTTTGCAAACTGTAAAAGTTTGTCTGTTTTTGTCTTGGTAAGGCAAAGAATAAGACTATAAAAATGCTGTTTAAAACTAATGAAATACTTCCAATATTTACATGCTAAATTTAGCTAGTATCTTTCTGGCAAAGGACAATTTGTGTTTTAGAAAAAAGGAACTGGACTTCAGCAAGGCAAATCAAAGTTTCTGATAGGAAGCCACATATACAACTACTATTTAAGATGAAGATGATGGGACCTGTTAGAACTGTAGAGTTGATAAGAACTGCAGCACATCCTGAAAGCAACTATCAGGCTGCAGGGACTTTACATGGAGAATTCCTCAAGGATCAGTGCAAAGGTTTAACTTATTTGAGCTTTTCATCAACCAAAATATAACAAAACCTAAGAGTGTGCCAATTGAATTTCCAGATGACAAAAAGTGAGAATCAGATACCATAAGGGAAATAGCCGTGTCATGCAAGATGAATAGTGATCTTGAGGATTGCAATTACAAAAATCAGGTGGATTTTACCAGTATAAAATAGAATGTTAGTACCTGGGGACTAATATAAAGTTCTGCTAAAATCTAGGGGCTATTTGATAACATGTGATGTATTCATGCAGTGATTCAAGGCACCAAAAAGGATTCCTGATTACTACTTGATACAGCTCTGGTCACCTAGTCCTGCGCAAGCTAGACATACTAATTCAAAGTGCAGCAAGTGTAGAGAGGACTATGAGAGAGGTCAAGGTGGAGAAAACAAATCTTTTTTATGGAATAAGACTAAAAGGAGCTGGTGTAGCAATCCAAGCAAAATGACAGCTGAACAAGAGGCAAAGCTGCTTTTGGCATAAGTACATTGGGAGGGAAACGCCAAGTAGAAGAGCTGTTTTGGCTAACAAAGTTGGCACAAGTACAAACTGGTGTAGACTGGCTTTGCACATAGAGACGTTGTAAATAATAGATTTCTAATCATGAAAGGAGTGAGTTCCTGAACCAATACCTCTGTTGGAATAAGGAAAAAAATTGGCCTCAAAGCAAATGTGAGCCATTTATACCTTAGTTGTCTGAGAAAGAAAACTGGATTCGATAATTTAGAAAGTACTGTCCAATCTTATTTTCATGTTTCTGCCATGGTAATGCAGTGATGAGAGAGATGGTTTCACTTAAATGCCCCAGAGTATTTGTGATATATAAATGTCTAAGTTAATGTCTAAAATCTTGGTCACAGAGAAGAAAATGTGAAACATCTCCAATTTAGAAGCTGAAACTCTCATGTATACACTTGGATCAATACCAGGTTCACTCCTAAACTAAACTGAACAGCAGCAACTTCTTGTCAGGACAAATTAAGTAGAGGCAAAGATCTACCAGTTTGTGCATCAGCTGTATATGTATTTCTTACTGAATGCTATACTTACTACAAGCTAAAATAGCACAATATGAAACGGAAGCTGTCAGGTGGGTTGTGCGCAAGATTCAAATCAACCTTGAAGTTTGTACACAATGTCCTCCACATTTAAACTACATGTATTTTAAATTCATAGCCTTCTTACTGAGAGAGAAAATCAGCTGCCTGTATTTGTTATTCTGCTATTGCTACAGCAGTATCTTGATTTACTAAAGAAACTTTAAAGAAACTACTAAAGACATCATCAGCATAAAGGGAAAGGCAAAGAGAAATTACAGGCATATCAAAACACCATCTAACACCAAGAATTCTTTGTAGAGGAAGAAATCTCTAGGGATGTCTGTGCCACAGAGCAAAGATCCTGAATCAGTACTGATGACACTGTCAAGGGTTAGAGGACAGACACAAACCCTGGGAACAGAAGGAGTTGTAGCAGTCTGACACTGTGAACCAGCTAGCCACAATGTGAAACAGAATTTATACACCTTTACACAGTAGCACACTAATAAACAGTCACACTGCTTTTCGAGTGTGAGCTAACACTCAGAGGTACCTCTGAAGACGTGGGGATTTTGAAACTGAGCTCCACTCTGTGAGGGAAACATGCCTAGTAAGTTCAAACAATGGAAATTTTGCACTTGGACTCACCTTCAGTTCTTCATTTGAAATGTGTAGCCCAGGTTATGACCCAGGGGTTTTCAGACACAGAATCTACTTGTCTGATTAGGAAAAAAAGCTTTTTTGAAAAACTGCTAGTTCACTGTCCACAGGACAGGAAGTGGAGCCACCAGTCAGACTAGCCAGGCAAACCAGTTCTTTTTTATACTTCAAAGATTTCTTAGGAGAGTTGTTATTGTCAGACTTTCATTTTACTTACCTCCTTTATGCTGAAAAAGCAGTTTACTGTACCTCCTTTGGGAGCTTTGGTTAATGAAGATGTGGGAAGATATGGCTTCAGTTAAGCTGTGTTAGTGAGGAGCAGAGGCAAAATCCTGCTGCCCCTACAGCGATGACTCCTAGGTCAGGGCAAAGGCAGACTGCAAAGGAATTTACTAGCGTATTATTTGTTATGCTGAGTATAAAAAAGCAATAGTAATTTTCTCTCTTGCTCCAAACATGCTGAGGAAACAGCAAGAGAGATAAAAAAACCCCATCCATTAAAAAGTTTTAACAAGGGAAATCCACACTTGACAGATGAATTTAGGAACAAACTAAATGAAGAACAGAGGTACCTAGAGGGGAACTTAGGCAGAATCTTAGCAATTAAAACTACAGGCAAAAGCAGATAATAAAAAAAAAGAAAAATTAAGCATTTTTCAAATGGAAATTATCACTAATTCTTAGACAACTTAACAGACACTTTTTTCCTACTTGACTGCAAATGCAAAGTTAATCAACTGTTCCTAAGCCACCTTTAGCAATTCAGACTGTACACAGATCGGGATAGGGACACTTTTCCTGCCTCCTCTTGAAACTGTACACTGTAAATAGGAAATACAGATTCAGAGGGAAATCATGACAGTGATTAAGTGTGCAAGTTAAATTTTGCAGTAGAGAGCTGTAGATGTAAACGGGGTTGGGCGCAACAGTGGATTTCCTATACAAGAGACTCTCTGCAGATGTCCATACATGAAATTAAACCAGAACAGGTTCTGCACTGCCAGATCACAGTATAAGATGAGGTACATAAACCGGCCTGTAAATAAACTAGCTCTTTACATTGTTCTGAGGGATAAAAAAGAACTAACATTCCTAACAATCTATTTTACAACTATTTTAAGGACATTTTATGCTAACAGAGCAGTCCAAGAGGCCTTTAAAGTAAACGAGGCCCTGTGACTCAGACACTATTTCAGCTCATGCATCTGTTCAACAATAGATACTTAATTACCTCCAGGGTTGTTTGGGGGCCTATTTAATAATGTGTGTAAAGTGCTCTGAGATCCCTTGGATTAAAGACAGTGTGGAAGAACAAAGTTCAGAAGGCATTTTGTGAAACATAATGTTTTGTAAAGCAAAATAAAGCAAAGAACAAGGATACCAAACTGACAGGCATGACTTCCTAGTTTTCATGTCCCCTTGTCTTCTCCACTGTGTGCTTCTGTAACTTAACTCAGACTTATGTGGTTGAACAATTATTTCTATTACAATTGACATTATCGTCTTAGAGGAAAGCACAACACAGGTGCATTCAAGCCTGCAAGTGTGGCATGTAGAAGGGCACAGCATTGTAAAATGTGAAGGCTTTTACTTTAATGCTCTGCATACTCACACATACCATCTACAAGAGGAAAAGCCTGATTCCCTGGGTTGACACCTGCCTTGGCACTCCTACTGCACTGAGAGGAAGAGATGTATCCTCTTTCCACTGGAATTCTGTTGGAGTGGAAGTGCCTTCCCTAACCTTTAGCAAGGCGAGCAAAAAGCTCTTTTCACATCTAAGCATGGTTTTCTTCCCTGCCCTTCAGTTTCTTCAGTGCTGTTCTCACAATTTGAGTTAGTAACTATTTTTATGACCTCTTATCTCATAAATGTAGCAACCTTAAGACATTTTTCCAACATTGTTCAAACCTACAGATGATTTAATTTTAAGAAACAAACTCTATCACAGGAGCACAGGAAGACAGTTTCTGCGTCACTAAAGCCAGGATGCCTATCTATCTAGCCATCCACCCATCGAAAGAAATACAGCTCCATAAAAGCCTGAATAATAAAAAATAAAAAACCCCAAACCAGAAAAAATCTTCACTTGTTTTTTGAATTTTAATAAATGTACCTATCTTATGGTCTTAGGTGTACAAAAACAGCTCCAGTTATAAATGATCCATATCAGCTCCTGTTACAAAGTACATCATGGTGATTCAGTGGAGGTGAAAGGAATGGGGAGTACCAGGCGATAGACTACACAGAGAGGCTGTACATCACACTGTCAAGGGCAGCCCCTTTGGGTTCTGTTCTATCAGCTGTGATGCCATGTCTACATGGGGAAAGATAAGCAGGAAAGCAAAGCAGAATTATTTAAATAGAGATGTAAATTTAAAGTATCTGCAATATAGCCTTGAGTTCATGTGGATACCGTAACTCAGAAATAAAGCTTTAGTTGACCAAAGTAAAATTCATTTACTTAAAGTGAATTTTTGTTTCTGATGAGAATATCGCAGAAAGAGATTCTTAAAATAAATGTATGAATACTGCAGTAAATTAATTTGGTTTAATTTGCTTATGTGTCCCTGTCTAGACAAGTTTTTAACTTACACCCCTGTAGTAAACTTGTAGCACAAAAGATCTTTTTACATCTTTCTATGCATTCCTTAGTTTTGAATAACAGCAGGAAAAGATGGAAGTACAGTCATGTTCCACGATTATTGATATGAATTGTGGTTGGGGGAGGACTGTTTTTAACAGAGGCCTGTAATTTTGTAGGTGAAACTCTGTGTTGTCAATCGTATTAAACTAAATCAACATTTTGCCTCTGCAACTAAACGTGGATTTGACTAACAAGATAAAAACACAGCCCTCAGACAGTAAAAATTGAGGTACTGAAAAACACAGCTTGTGAGTCTCCTCTGTGTATCAGAATAAACTGCAGCCCTCCTGCCAAACAACATGCTCTTCTGTGAGAATGGATAGAGGTCACCTGCCTTCAGTATGACTTCACAAGATAGGGCTGTGTTAAAGATTTCACACGGTACTCTGGATTACTGCTTATATTATATGGGCCTGGTCACTTAATGACTTTCTCACTCCTTTTTATAAGGCAAATCTGTGCTGCTTTCTTGTCAATATGTGCTTATTTGTTTTAGTATAAAGTAAGGCAGTAAGACAGAAAGCCAAAGCAATGAGAAGACAGAATGCAGAAGCAGGAACCTGCAGGTGGCAGAACCCCCATCCCAGTGACTCCCACAGGAGGCAATGACTACTGCCATTTATGACCAGTCTCACCCAGTCACACCTTTGTGACTCTGGCACAATATGGAGAAACCTTTTGGAGTTATTCCATAGCTTCCAAGAAACTGTTTCACAATGCAGAGTAAGTGCAGGATACTTTAAGAGGCAATGATGAAGCGTTAAACTTTGCTAAACCTCAAAATATGAAGTATCCTGTAAGTTTTTTGTATAGGCTGAGTAGGAAAACTTCTCTTTTTTCCAGCAGTCTGATCCCATGTTTAGTGAGGTTCACTGGGCAGTTTCACAGTGAAAGATCCTTTATGAAGAAAAACTCTGTGTTCTCATTTACATTCATTTGAATGAGAAATAATGCTATAATAAGATTAACACAGAATTCAGGACAAGTGTGTGAAATATAATTTTCTTTCTTTTACTAAGACAGAAATGTTTAAGACACATCTGGTGATAGGAGACTGAATCTTAATGTAATATGCTCTATGTTGGCTAGAAAAACGAAAGAGAAAAATAGAAGGAAAGGAAGAAAAAGAATGATCCTTGTGGAAGCAAGGTCGTTACATATGATCAATGCCCATTTAGACAACTCACAAACGCTCCAATGCTCATACGTAATTCATTCGAGTGGTTTAAAAGACACTCGAAAATCGATACGTGAACATTCTGTTAAGTGCTTAAGTGGCTATAAGGAGTGTGCATGCTGTTCTCAAGCATTTGACATGGTAAACAGGCAAAACTTTGCTTCACTAATGTCAGCAGGTAGTGGTGGACAGTATTTATAGATATAATCTCTTCTGGTTATTGAGTGGAAGTGGTTAAACATGTAAAATCTGAGCTCAAGAAAAGGCACAAGACTACATCACCTGCTAGAGAAGGTATTAAATTATTGAGTAATGGAGTTGTCAGAGTGGTTTTGTGTTAACTGCAAGGGAGCCATGGTATTGCTATTTTGTGAAAACTCAGGAGAAAGAGTGAAATTGGCCTGTGTATTTATTTACCTTAGGCTATTTCTGTCACTTACCACAACTGCCGTGACATGAATTTTCTTTTCATTGCAAAAAGAAAGAAAATTCACAACATGGCAATTTTTGGCAAGCTTAACCAAGTACAAGAAAAGCTTTTCTTGTCACATTTCCAGGTCCTTCCATAGTGTTATCTGTAGATGATAGCAGCATGTGCCATATACAGCTGCATCATACAAACAAAAATACATACAATAGCAATTGTATGCTGAAAATTTTCAGTGGAAAGCTTTTTCTATACAATTAGGCTGTGACAAAGAAGCTGCTTGCATTTTCAACTTCACAGAGGTGTAACTACAATATTTGTAGAGATCTGGAATCTGATTTATAGTGTGGATCACTATATGTAGCATACCTCTTAGACACCATTGATTCTTGTTGCAGCAAGCCCTTTAACTCTATTTGATACACTGTAAATGTTTTTAAAAAATTGAAATAGAATCACCAAAGACTTTTTCTTTGTGTAACAGAAAAATAAATATTTATACCAGTCAGAGCATAGACTCTGAGTTTAGCTTGGTTGTATTCGTTCTTAAAGAAGCGTAAGTCAAATTATGAAGAATTTTCTCTTGCAGTGGCAATTCAGACACACAGTATATAATCCTTATAATTAAACCAGAAAAAGGAAAATAAAGAAACAACAGTTTTGATTAAAATAAAGCCAGTTATATTTTTAACTTCTGTGGTTAGTTTCATGTTTGATTACCTAACACATTAAAAGCACATTATATGCTATGTGTTACTGTAAAGTGAAATATTGTTTTAGGCAACTATGTGGGGGGGAAAAAAAAAAATCACACAAAGCAACTAAAACGTTTCACCGAGTTCTGCCACTGTGTACATGTATGTATGCAAACAGTTCCCCTGAGGTGAGAAATGCTATCCATGTACGTGCAGTTACTTTTGTGTGCAAGTGTTTGCACCTTCGAGGGCTTAGATGTCAATAAAGGTGAGGCTTTCACTGCACATCATAAAGCCCTGCACATAAAACTTGTGGCTGATATTTCAGATGCTGCCTGCCGAAAGTGTCCTGAATGTGGGTTTTAGTAGGTATTGTGATCACTGCTGGCAAGATACAGACAGCTGCCACTGATTTCTGGACCAAATTTTCAATACAAGTGTGTAAATATACCACTTGCTTAGAAGGAAGCACATCTCTCGTATGTCTTGACTATATTTTAAGATCATGTCAATCACTTTTGAGAAGCACAGTTCCTTCATGGACAGACAATTGTAAACACTGTTTAGTCTACTAAAGTAGCTGTTAAATACAGTGAGGCTGATTGACTGGTGCCATCACTTTTGACAGTCATTTACCTCTCAAAATATATGCAATAATACTACTACGCTGATCTGGTAAGCTATATCCACTTTCTTACATGCTAAGAATCGGATCAGAGAACTATACTGTTATCTTGGCGTTTCCTAGTTCATTTCAGTTGAAATCTTCTTTTCTACCATAACATACTTTTTTTTTTTAATTTATGAGACATTACTAAATTCAAGGAGCCATTAAAAATGTTTATTATCCTAAAAACAGAATGAGTAGCATCAATCTTCAAATAAAGAGGATTTTTTAAATTTTAAAGTAATGTGATTTTTTAACTATGATCGTCCCCACAATGTTTCATGCTTCATAAAATGAAAACCAAATGCTACAGATTTTTTGTCCTAGATAAAAATTTTGATGTAGAGGCAGATATTCTTGAAATTTAATCTTAAAAATTTAAGCAACCTTAATGAAAAGAACAACAACAAACAAAAAAGAGAAAAACCTAAAGAAGCTAAACACTTTATCCCCAGAAAAACCCACAGATAAAATATTATAAGCATTTAAAAAAAAAAGAATTCAACATCTTCTTAGGATGACCACTTCATTGTACGTAAACAACAACATGAACAAAAATGAAAAAGTTGTATCTGTCATACAAACGAGACACCCAAAGGACCTGATTCCATGCAAGGCTAACTGAGGAGGCTTATCGATTCTACTGGCATTAAGCACATGAAAATGAAATTGTGCAAGTGTTGACAGGACAAAGACTAATTGCCAAACTAATGTAAATGATTAAACACTTCTTTTGCTAAAGATTCTCAACAGCACAGAATGGCTGTCTGCATACATCATGAGTGCTTTCATATTTCAGTATGAAGCTCCATTGTATTTTCTCTCTTACTTTTGTAGGCTACTGCTGATGTTCCCCAGAGGTGTCAAACACAGCTCCACTCCACCACCAAGTTTCATGTATATAGTATGCCACTTCTGTCAGATGATTAATGTTCAAATCCTTAAAAGTAAACGCATTTCTCTAGTTCAAATTCCATACCAGGAGATAATATTTTAAAGGATGGCAGTTCTAGTTATTTGCAGTTACTAAATGCATTCATCTTTATTTTTAAGGAAGGATTGAAATTTAATAGTGGTGCATGGTGGGAACTGAGAGATTTATTTACTTTGTTAGGAATGATTTATGAAAGTCTTGTTATGGGAGAGAAAATGACTGCAGCTGAAGGTGAATTATTGTGCACAGTTTAACCACATAACATCTTAAGTACCTGTAAAAATATAAATGACAACTTTAAGGTTCTGATGGAAAGAAATGTAGCTGAGATCACCAGTCAGCTGAGACCATATCAGTAACTTAAGTCTGTCCTGAAGCTCAAATGAAAGCTAAACTTTTCCTTAGCTTCGAGCTAATTCAATGGACGTTTTTCTCCATCTGTTATAATATGGAAAACTTGTCTTCCAAGTTTCTAACCAGGACTTTAGGAAAGCTGTTTTTTAGATAAAATATTTCAAAAGAATCCTAGATCCTTGGTCACTGGAGCAAGCCAGCATTTGAGGAGTGCTAAAATTCAGACCTGTGGAGAATATTCCTGGGGCTACCTACTATGCAGATTGAGGATTAAAGCCAGTTCTGTTACCATTTCTGAAAAAGAAAGAAACTGATAAAACTGTAATGCAGCTACAGAGCACTATGTAAAAGGCAACATGTATCTAAGAGCCACCCCAAGCAGCAGCACCTCCCAAGAGCGGTAATTGTACCACTAGGGAGCGAGGAACAGGGTTGTCAGTGAGGTGACGTGACAAAGAGAAATCTCAAACAGCCGGAGCAGATCACAGTGGGATCCACGGCTCTGGACTGTTATGCAACAGGAGAAGAGTGGTGCAATGCAGACACTGCCTGAACAATGTATGAATATAGGAAGTTAAATAGTCAAAGGGATTTCACATGTTTCTTAGCATCTGCTGATAGAACTGCACGTTGCTTCCTGATAAATTAAGGTCTTAAGTAATTAATGAACTTCTCTTATTATTATTATTATTATTACCTTATAATAGTATCTCATCTATGCTTCTGAGTGAGAACAGGTATGGCAGAAAGTCCAGGAATCTTCATTCTTCCCATTTGCAGCTTACAGCAGTAATGCCTGTTCTCTTAATGAACACACAGCAATCACAGATGTCAAGAACAGCTTGATGTAATATATTGGCACTCTCTTAGGTAACGGTACCACCTGCCTTTTCATTCCTTCCAATGGGATTTTTACAACTTTGTTTTATTATAACATAGTAGTTTCCTAGCAATGTGCCAGGTAAAAAAAGATTCCACACAGCATGTGAGGCTTTGCTTCTGCTCTTTTACTTGAAAAGGATGTTTTCAACTGCTGAAAACCACTAGAAAGATGAGCAAAACTGTTGTTGATGCCACTATTGTTCAATGACTTGGAAAGGACAGCAGAGGGAGTTTTATCATCTTAAAGAGTATTCATGCTGTCCCTGTCCTCCCTGATATGTGCTTTAGATTAGCTTCTTGTAAGGGAGAAGAAATTCTGAACAGACCTTTTTGGGTTTTGTTGTTGTTGTTGGTTTTGTTGTTTTTTTAAAGAATACAAATATTAGGAGATGTAGGTGCTGGAATATGGAAGGAAAAAAAATTAAAACAATGAGCAGATGATCTTCTCTAATGTATGTGAAGTCTACAAGTCAAGAGCACAGATTGTGTTTTGAATAATGCATTTTGTATAGAAAGCGCTCTAAATAACTCAGCAGAGAACACAGTGTGTAAGTCAGACAACTAAGCAATTTTACCAATTAAGCTATGGTCTACCTCAAAATGAGAGTCATTATTTACAGCTGAGATTGAACACTATTTATGAAACAACATGTTTAAAGAGAACTGGAAGAAACCTATTTCCTTGTAATACATGGAAAAAGTAGACAGCCTTGAGTGTGAAATAAACAATAGGCCAAAATAGTCTAACCTAGATAAATAAAATGTGTTCACATTCAAGGATCCTGCTACATAAGTGGCCTAATTACACTTTACGAATCCCAGGGAAATAAAGTGGGAGCTGCACTCAGCCTCTTTGAAAGTTGTATCATTTTTATTTAGGATGCCTAAAATGCTATATCTAAACCATGAAGGCAGCTTCAGACAGTACTATCTGCTGAGCTTAATCATTTTAAAAACCATAACTTGATATTTAACTCTCTATTATATGATTGCACGCCAGCAGCCGAGCACATAAATACACCGCTTCTACTGACATGTCTTTAAACAGAGAAGATGGAGCATTGAACAATTCATACAGAACATGAAATTATGAAATGAAATTATTAACTCTTGCTTTTCAAATGATTTTTTAATAATTTGCTGGATTTTTTCCATTTTCTAGTTTGTTTTCTTGTCAAAGCTAACTCAGTTTTGGAGATCTTTTTATTTTGATACAAAAATTCACGTTTTGACCCAAAAATCTTTTAAACAAAAAAATTCCAACTGAGTCTCTACTCAGGATACCAGAAAGATATATGAAATTCACAGAATGCTGAGATCTATACAGGGAGCAGTACATTTTCAGAAGCCAGACTAACATTTAACCTTTTCATAATTTCACACAGTGGCAAAGACTAGAAATAAACTAGTGAAAACAAACTATCTTGAAATGCTTGAGAACACCTGCCTCAGGACTCTTCCTGAGCTGTAACTGTGGTTCTGAGGTTAGTTAACGTGGAAGTACAGTCCCAGATAGAGGAGTCCTTCGGGACACCTTTTGTCCTACTCTGCCAATCCATATGGCCAAAAGGAGGACGATAATTTCTGCTGAGAAATTATTGCTTCTTTCTTCCTATGGCTGGTGGAGGAGCATAGTGGAAGGAGAAGAGGCATAGCCGCAGTTTCCCTGTGGCCCTCAGAAACTTCAGGTTATAAATTACCATCAAGTTAGCAAAACATTGATGGACTTTGCTGGGAATAACAGTTCACCCAAAACATCTGTTTGCACTATCATAAATTTCACTGGAATTAAGAAAATATTATTTTAAGTATCAGAAAGAGACAGATTCCCTCTTTCTTTCAGATTTATATTTTATGTAGTATTTTAGTAAATATTTAATAGTTATACGTTAATAGGAATTCTACTGAAACATGTCTCTCTGTCAAGGAGCAGTACAGGAATTTTCAGTCCAGCAAGCTTCTTATCACAGAATCACAGGATGGGATGGGTTGGAAAGGACCTTTGGAAAGGATCTAGTTGTAGCCCACTGCTGTGGGCAGGAGCATTTTCATTCTTGGTGGGGGGACACTGTGAAATACTAAAAATGTATTGCAGTGGAATTATTGACTTAGATGCTCCTTGAACGGAGGACGTAAATCTTTTTAGTTGGCTCACAATTTAAGGGACTTCAAAAGGTAGACTTTGAAGTTTAGAAAAGACCTTTGAAGTGGCCTAATATGCAAAGAAGAAATTAGAGTGTTTCGCACAAACTACTGAACTTCATTAAGTGTTTTCATCAATTAGAAAATACAGCAGGTTTTGCATAGCAAAAGAGGAAAACTAGGGTATCCTGTTAACAAAGACTTCAGATACCTCCTGACAGAGCCTCTGAAGTTACCTCAGGGCTGCAAACTAACATGCAGCCCTGTTAAGAATGCACAGACTGGACACAACACTTCCCTTCAGAGGTGCACCTAGCTATCAGATAAGGCTCATAATTTATGTTCTTACTGGCCAGTTTGGTACGTGGGACAGAACTGTGGCTTCGTAGTGTCCTGTGTTCCCTTACCTGCATTTCTCTATAACAAGGCAGCATCTGCATCTGACATAAACACTTGAGCTATGAACTATATCTATGGTCATACTCTGATAAATCTGAATGCCTGAACTGATTTCACTTTTGTTAATTCCCTCTTTAGGCAGAAGATGTTCTTGGAGAGGCATTATTTTTTGCATTTCATTAAACACATCTTTTCTCTCTTTTATAAGTGATCACCAGTAGACTTAAAGGCCCCTTATACTTTAGGTTTTGACTAAGGGACTTAGTGAAGGAGTGCTGATAGGATAGCATTTGAGATAGAAACAGTCTACTACCAGGGTATAGATACAAAAGTAATAGGAGTAAACTTCTCAAAGAGTAAATGTGGGAAGAGCTACCGGGATGAAGTCTGTACACTACAACGTACCATCTGCATACACATGGTTAGCAAACACATTGTAAGCTCTCAGTACGTAAGGGACATCACTCTGCTTGACAGCAGCTAAGCTGAATGTTGAACAGTTTCAAGCTCAAGCCCTAAGAAATCAGCTTGCAGTAAACAGCACATCCCTTGCAGAGGGCAGATACCATGAAAGTGCTTTCTTTTCTTGCTTATTCAGTCATAACAATGTACTATGGGAGAAGAGGCAGACTAACCTTCCTACAAGAAGCGTATAAAACAGAATGCAATTTACTTCAACAGTTTCTGTCTATCACTCATTGGTAGCTATGAATACATGAGTAGCTAGTGAATATTGTTATTTTGAACTGGGAAACATTCCCAACCTGGTGTTTTTCTCTGCCTGATCCAAGCACTGAAGTTATGTATTTTAGCTGCTTTGGTCTGCTGATTTTACAGCTTCTAATTCTTTCTCCCTTAAATAAAACAGGGTAACTATACAAGACATGTTTTCTGATGAAACTGCTTCTATGAAAAAAAAGAGAGATAAGAATGCTGTTATTGTTGATCTGTAGATTGTATTGCTGTAGCACCGACATAATCATGAGCGGGAGCTGTCACAGAGACTATCATCTAGGCATAAGAAAGAGGCAACAGATGGATTCAGGAAACAAATGGGGAGCCCAATATAACAGCGAGACAATATTTGGTGAAAAGAAAAGGAGAGGTCAAAGCATACCAGCTGCATATTTGCTCAAAATTTTCTGTCGTCATATGGGAAAAAAGGCTTTAGGAAGGGATATGAAGTCAGATAACCATTAGTTCTGCGAATGCTGATAGGAAGCTCATGCTAAGCGTGAAGATCCATGTTTGAAAATGTTAACAGGTGAGCTATCAAGCTGTTGTTACTGGTACAGGAGAGGTTGGGAGCTGATGTACTCCCATCAAGAACATCAAGGCTGACAGGTGAGACAAGGATAGGGCATAAAAATTATGTGTTCCATGTTGGAACGTTTTAAGGTTTCCCAGGTAGGATCCCTTGATAAATAAGGAAAAAACATCAAACATCAGTTCTAAAAGGAGGAAACCAACAACACAGCCAGGAGGAATCACTTGTTCTTGCACTGAAATAGGGAAAATGCCCCTGATAAAATGAATACTGAACCTTCAGAACCAGGAATATATTGTAGCAGGTAGCCAACATCTACATAACGCTTGTTTTGTGTGTTGACTATCATAACACTTTAGGCTACAGCTAAGAATAGTATTGGCAGAGCTGAAACGCAACATTAAAACAAATGGTGTATTTTTACGGTATTTTAGTCCAGACAAGAGCAGAAGGAACTAAATGCTCACACAATAAAAAAAGACCCCAACATTTTCAAATGGAAGTTACTGACGTACGTAGCCTACGTAGATTTGAGTTCACAATAGAACCAAAGCTTGGAAAAGTTCTGATACAAAGGTCTAAAAACGTGAAGCTGGAAACTAAGATGCCACAGTGTCCTCTCATCATAGGCAAATCTTCATCCCTGCTAGCTGGAAATGAACACCAAAACTCATTTAAAAAGCTACCAAGTTGCGCAACACACATGCACTTTTAGGCAATCGCCTGCCACATAAGCCTTTACCATCACCCACACTTAGACATTGAATCCTGTAAAGCTAACTAAAGATAAGGGAAAGAAGATGTTGGAAAGTAAAAAAATAATTTTGGTAACACCAGAGGATTTTTTTAATATTTCAAAATTGTTATAAAGAATACATATTGCACTTTGGAAAGTATAGTTTCATGGATATTTTTGGTAGAAAATAGTAAGCTAGCTTGCCAGATGAACAAGGGATTTGGCTATGACTTACTTACATTATATAAATTAAGAATTACAGGGTCAGAATTTCAGTTAAACTGTTTCATCTCCGGTGACTTCATACACTATATGCTAATAGAGCTAAGATGACTTATACTCGCTGAAGATCTCATCCACTCTGTTCCAAACTTTTTGGAGGAGTCAGAAGTGGAAACGTTCAGCATTTGCATTTGCCCACTGGCAACAAATAGGTATTTAGATCTTTTCAGGCACTTGGATCACAGAGAACACCATTTGAAGGACATGGATGATATGTTTTCAGTAATTGCCATTTAATTTCAATCTGCCTCTCTCCATTTAGTTCTTTTTTATTGCTTCCTCCTCCTCCTCCTGTCATTCTCACCCTCAGCCGCAGGGACCTTCATAGTGCTCTCCTTGGCTGGTCCCCTTCAATAAGGCCATACCTTGTTATTTTATTACTCCCTAAGTGGTCCCCTGTGTTTGAGAGCATCCACTCTCTGCATCTGACTCTCTGCATCTGACTGCATCTTCCAAAGCTGAAATATGAAAGAATTTTGACAGCTTTTGTTATGAAGAAGGTGAAGATGCAGAGTTGGACTGGTGATCAGTTAAGTGCCTGAAAAGTAGCCATTTCTAATGTCACCCAATTAACCAGACTAGATTTTCTGTGGAAAAATTAGCTTATTCACCCTTTTAATCCTGTTAATTTCTATAAGTTGGGTTTTTTTTCAGATGTCTTGATACTTAAGAAGTATCAGGTATAGCTGTTCATATTATTCAACACTTGGAATATTATAAGAAGTTAGAGTCAAATCCTATTTGCATTTAAGTTACTAGCAGTTATGTCCTTGGCTTTGATAAATGTATTATCAGGCCCTGGTATATTATTTTTGGTCAACCTACATATATGGACTTTCGTGTAAATGTACACAATGTATAACGGTTTCACTGAAATTGCTTTACTTTTTAACAGCCAAATTACATAGGTCTGACTGCTCGTCTCTGATTTTCAAGTCAGCTATATCTACTATTTGACTTTCTAAGCTTGCTGAATCATTGCAATGCATGAGTCATGCTCAGCATTATTGTATTATATCGTCAGATGTGAGAAAAGAAAAACACCATTTATCATAAACAAAGATTTTAAAATTTATCGTCTACAAGCAATGATTATGTATTCTCAGTAATATTGCTTTATATCAGAAACTGTCACAAGAAGATTTTACTAATTATAGTAAAAAACTTTAACTAAATCATCGATACATTTGTAGGCATTAATCCAACATTAATCTTTACCACATCTTAGATAGGAGCATTTGAGATTCCACGTAATATGAGGAAGCGACTTGTGTCTTGGTATCATCCTTTCCACCTCTTTTAATGCTATCTATGATTAAAGTCACCTTTCATCCCAATGTCATATGCCTGAATGTAGTAAGGGAAGTGAGTGTTACTTGTTTACAAGTCCAGAAAGTTCATGAGAGTATTTTACACAATTCTCCTACCTCGAACAAGCCATTTCCTTGAGACAGGACAGAAAAAAACATCCTTAAGGGAGAAAAGGAAAACTTTAAAAATTTATTACACACTGGATGGTTTCCATGCATCTAATTGTTTCCTGTTTGACTTCAGTTTCAATTGCTTATTACTTTTTGGAATTTTAACTATTCAGACTTATATATAAATCTGATATAAATCAAGCCAGTTCTCTAATTCATGTTAGAGTCCTCCCAACTCTTCTTCAGTGTGAAAATTCCATTGAAGAAATACATTCATCCATTTCTAAGAAAGAGGCTTAGGGAAAACAGACTGCTTATTTCCTTAAGAAGGTCCAATATCTTAAAACAAATTTAATATTTTAGGAGGAACACTGGCTTGTGTCAAATACACCAGCCCTACTTGCATTACTCAGCAAAAGTTTTCCAGACATCAGCACTATTAATCTGCACAATCTGTGCAAAATCTCTCCGCCACAAACCTGCTATGCCACCTGCAAGTGTTGGTGGCCAAGCACTCCCATCCAAGCAGGTAGAGCAGGAGTCATTCTACAGGACTTATCCTCCCTAAAGGCACACTCAGACTTTTCCACTGTGATTTCACTTTCTAGTCTTCAACAGTCTGCTACATTTCTCAAGTGTAATGTGTAACACAAGAGGGATGTAAAGGACCCTACTTAATGAGATCCCTCAGGAAAAAGATAAAAAGAGAATTTGCTTTCCTCCCACTCAGACAGTCCAAACTCAGGCTTATTGGGACAACACAGCACTGAACTGGCTAACAGTTTCCTTCCTCCACTCCCAGATTCTCTGCTATTTAATTAGTAGATACATTTTAGCCCACCTTCACCTGAAAAGCTGAACCACTAGGAAAACATAGAAAATACAAATGGTTGTGATATTAAAGATTATCTTAAAATGTATTCATACTAACTGGTAAAAGGCACTTCTTAATTTCTGCATCCTTAGTTCTGCAGCCTTAATCATCTTTTAACATCTTTGCCTGTAGCCTTTTCTGAAGCAAAAGTGTCTTATTAAGTGATAATTAGCAAAGCAAAGATGGTACTATAAACATTTATAAGGTAAGCCATCCTATACTTGCTGGTCACAGTTAGCACATCCTCATTATGCCTAACCTAGCTTGATATTTATGCTGTTCCTAAATTGTTCTTTCATTTTCACCAATAGACAGCCAAGGTTGTTATGAACCAGAAGAATGTTTTCAGCCTTACACTTCTAAGAAGTATTTCCAAGAAAGACATTTAGTCATAGCCTTGTGTGCAGCCCAAAGTGATGGTTGTGAAATACTAATATGAGCAAGCTACTCAGACTTTGACTAATTGCTGAGTGCTGACTGCTCAGTTTGTGAAGTCTGAGCTGAGCTACAAACATACATACAGCTCTGCAGAGATATGAGTCAGAGCAAGAGCAATTAGTTAAAAAAAAAAATCAGAAGCTGTTAAAAATAAACCATGTGATATTTTTCGAACTTAATTGTCCAAAATTATGCATCATCAGTCTTTGCCCTGTATTTAGTCACTCATTGAGCCAAACATGCATCAACTTTCTTTGTGAAAATAGGCATTTGTGTCTACAGTCTTGATTTGCACGTGTCAGTTAAGGTTTGTATGTAGAAAATGAAAAATGGCACATGAACACTTCTGGGTATAGGCTGTCATTTTTAGCTACTATTAAGATTCATAAATGACCAAAGTTGAACGTAAGACATGATAAGCAGCACAGAACTAAATACCAAAATAACCATGAAAAAACATGTTACTAGATTGGAAAAGAGAGAGGATAAGGAAACAAGAAATCCATGTGACATTTAAGTACAGAATCACAAAGGAAATGGAATACCTCGTCAGCTAAAATAAAGACTGTTTAAAATGGCATGGCTGCAGCTGAACTCTTCACTGCTATACTGAAAACCAAATAATATTAACAAGGTCCCTACCAGTCATTTTCTCTGTAGTTCAGGGAAACTGAGGAGTACTGACTAACATAAGGTGAAGCCAGGATGTCTGAGGGCAGGACTGCCATTCAGACAGACTTAGGATTGGCCTGGAGGACTGGAACAAAAAGAACCTCACAGAACGCAGCAAGGATACATGTAAAGTCCCACAACTTCAGAGAAGCCTCCCACAAAGCTCTGCTGGAAAGGATCCCGGAGTGCTGGTGGACAGGAGGCTGAGCATGAGCCAACATGTGCCCTTGCAGCAGTGAAGGCCCATGTTACCCCCATCCTGTATTAACAGGAGTGTCACCAGTGGATCAAAAGGAATGACTTTTCTCCTTTAGTCAGCACTCATCAGACCACAGCTAGAACAGTGTCCACTTAATGTACCAAACACTCTGCATTATGGGAAACAAATCTGTTATTCACTGAACAAAAAAATAAAACAAACCAGAAGGCTTGAAAGCTGCAAAATATGAAAGTGTTATTTGAGACATGAACATTAATCCCTCAAGGTATTTTCCTACTTCACCCTCCTTTCCCTTACTTTTTCTCAGACTTTCAAATGCTTTATGAAAAGGATGAAAAAAATCTTAAAAGTTCTATTTTGGACTGAAAACTCCTTTCTTTCTCATTGCCCCAGGATATATTTGATTCCAATAAGCTACATGAAAAATCTATTTGGGATTTTCTGATATTCTCTCTGTCCTGACCTATTACTGTATCCCTCTTTCAACACTTTGTGAGAATGGCAATGTAGTAAGGCCCCCCGCATACATGGAGCTCAGATGCAGCTGCTAACCAGCAAAATTCAGGTTATTGCTCACACTGAGAGGTGTGGAGTTTTTTGTTGTGTTATATAAGATGTATTCCTACAAGGATAAAAAATGCTTAACAAGCATTAAGTAAACCTTCAAGACTTCGAGCTTCATAGATAGACATCTTGTCTGACAGGGAGGGATAGGACAGAGTCAGTCAGAAATTCTCAACTTTTTAAATTGGAACTTGGCAAATCATCACAACTGTTTCAGCTCATCTTCCAGTTTAATTTGAAGTTTAATTTTAAATTGTATTTTCCTGCATTAGGATGAGTGTGGCCAGCAGGTCAAGGGAGGTGGTTATTCTCTGCTACTGTGCACTGGTGAGGCCACATCTGGAGTGTTGTGTTCACATCTGGGGTCCCAGTGCAATAAACATGGACATGTTACAGATAGTCCAGCAAAGGTTTATGAAGATGATTAAGGGGCAATAAACAGGCAATAGCAGAGCTGAGAACTACATGGAGGTTCGTCTACCAAGATACATGTTTCAACATTCATACACTTTAAAACCATATTCTACACTTGGATGTAAAGAACTTGGGGATTTTTTAAAAACATAGTCTTTTCTCAAACTGTACTAGCTGTAGCATTTCTAAGGTTTGAAATTTCTGATGAGCAGGGAATATATCCACGAGTAGCAGGTCTTTCAGCTACCTGCATTCTCATCCTAAGGTTTGTGTATTTCTCGGAGGGGTATAGTGTGGTTAATTCTTCTGGGTTTTCTTCTTACAGGATTATTTCCACAGTGTTTCATCCTAACTGAAGGTCAGGACATAGTTTCATTATCTTGCAAAAGTGTTTGTCCTCAAACAAATATTCCTTGCCACCATCTCGAGTAATCTTGAATAAAAATAAATGAAGTTGGCATGAGAGTGTAGGGAAGGAGAAAAGTAATAAATAATAGAGCAGAAAATAAATATATTTAAGCACTGCAGTATGCAATAGGTCTGGGAGAATTTACTGCATTTTCTCAAAAGAGATGCATGTTTCTGAAAATAGCGGGGTGGCTACTGTCCAGCTTTTTCTTAATTTGTAAATACGCATTTGCAAATTAAGAAATAAACCGTGTCGCTTAAAACTTCAATTTAAAAATGCCTATATGTCTATTGAAATTTACTTTTCTAGTTCATTCTGTTCTTTGGAATCTTCAAAATTTTAAAAAAATGTGAAAAAAGATATTTACTGTCAAAAGATCAACATTTGGAATGAAATTTCTTCCTATATGGATAAAACTATTTTGCAGCATGTAGTTCTCCTAGCTAAGAGCTAGTGTCAATGTTGTTCCATGTTTCTTGCACTTCAAGTCCATTTCTCAGAGGCAGTGTTCTGGGGAAGGTCCATCCAAATATATAGGAAATTCCCTGACCACACTGGAGCATCACAGGAATTCTGTGTATGACTGCTTTAAAGTTCACATTTTGGTATGCTATATTTTGTAATCTAAAATTATTTTGTTTTAAATCTGTCTGAAGCCTTTGTAAGGCTAAATAGTAAGAAATCTTCATTAACATCTTGCTTATGTAGATCAGCTCATTCAGTTACTGTAACATACATAAAAATGTCTATACATAGATATGTATACACACACCCATTCACACAAATCCTTTCTAGGTACACTTTTGGGGCAATAGATTAAATTAAGTTTTAACTCGTTTCAATTCCCTTTGCATTTTCATAGGCATTTGAAATGTTTTGTTTTTAAAAAAACTCTTTGCACTCACACAAGGGGATTAGCTTTTTAAATTGAAAGCACACATTAGGTGCATGTGACTTAATTAGCAATGGAGCACCTTTCAAAGGGAATCAATCCTCATGTGACAGAAATCAAACACCTCCCTTACAAAAGATATATATTTTTTTTACTTCTTCATATTGTTTTTCTCTTTTTGGCTCTTGCAACTACTCAAATATGACTTTTCCAACTTAACACACCCCACTGGGGATGAAAAGTCATTTGCAGAGAGACTTGACAATTCATTACACTGTACCAATAGGAGCTCCTGTTTACACGGATGCTACATATCTCCATGAAAGAGTCCGACGATTTTGAACCTAGTCAAAACCAGAGAGCCTAAATTGGATATTCAAGGAACAGGCTAAACTAGACCCTTAGGTCATGGTCATTGTGCAAATATATGGCTATATATACACAGATTTTAGGCTGTATTTTGAAGGAAACATTGTGACTTAATGCAGTCTGAAAAAACCCCTTTCTCCTAGAATTTTCAATAAAGATAAATTTCTTACAAGTTCAATTACAAAACAGTTATTTTATTATCAAGTATTCAGTGTCCAGTATATTATCACTTGGAAAGTGAGGTATTTCAGGTAAAGGGACTCACAGAACGTGCAGGCACCAACTGCTGAGAATTTAATTATTAACAAGCTTAATCTGTAACATGCACCATTCAAAAACCGTTTTTCTTTTCTCTCAAACACCAAGTTTTGCTTCCACTGAGAACAATACCTTAAGTGTATGTTTTACTTCATTTCTTTTTTTCCTCAATGGCCCACAGAGCTTCACTGACCAGTGTGTGAGATTTTTTGCCTTCCATGTTCTTTCTAATCCATTCCTCACTTGTTTCACCTTGGAAACCACCAAAAAAGCAGTTCATCTCAACTGAGACAAACAGGTTATCATAGCTAGTAGTAATTTACATTAAAATACCCATACGTGTTTTAAATTATTTTTGATTAATTTGATGTGTCTGCAAATACTATTCTTATTTTTTATTATCCATTTAGATATAAAATATTAATGAACTTTAATTTACAAGGTGGCTTTACTCTGAGCATCGCAGGTAAGGGATGACAGTGAGGAAAAAACATTAGTTCTAATTTATTAAGCCTGAGAGGCTTTATAGGTTAAAACAAACACTTTTAAACTCAATAGAAACTACGGTTTCAGAATCCATCATCACTGCTAAGCTATAAGCCCAGTAAAAGACTGACTTTTCTTCCAGTATTTCCATGTTGCTGCTTTAAATCCACTAGCAGTTCCCTGATTGTTCCTGAGCAGGACATTGGGGAGCTCCCCCAAATATTAACTGAATACTGTCTGAGACAGTGAGGTATCTCACCAGCATTGGATAAGCAGGAGCTAAATCTTCACTGCAGAGGGCAAAGGTGGCCCCATGGGCACGCTTTTCTAGCTGGGCTAATTCAGCTTTCTCAGTAGGGATCAAAACACGAGTGTGAGGCAGGTTTATCATGACCAATGCCCAAGCTGTTCCATTGAGTGTAGGATCCTGACATGATAATACACCAGGCAGGGTTGACACACTAGAGCATGTTGAAAATACGTGAATCCTTCCTGCAAAATCATGCAGGAGGAATGAAAACTTTCACCAATCACAAAGTTCTTTGGAAAGACAAGTATGATAATGTTTCAAAATGCAAAATTTACATTCTAAGTACTGGTAAAAGAAAAGGGAAATTGCATGGTGAGTTTACCAGACAAACAGAACTATTAAGAAAGATGACATAGCATATAAGTTGGAGCATAAGCAAAAATAATCTGACCTGCTTTCTTTTTGCCCTATTCTTACAAGTCTGCTTACCACTAAGAAGTTTCTGGTTTGAGAGAAATCCCTATTTTGACACTTTGTCCTAGACTAATGTTACTCTGCCACTTGGTCATATTGTTTCTATGACATGCTATGATAAATTGTGTTGGGAAGACATGAATTTTTAAAATAGAAAAACATCTCCCAAAAATAGTCCCCTTCAAATTCGGAGGAATCCTGAATGCCAAGCAATGTGACTTTTTCTGAGAGGTATGACTTCTGCCAGGGTTGCGGATATAGGATTTAGAAGACTTATGTTTGATTCGTGGCATGGATGTAAATCTCTGATAGGTTCAGTAGAGGTTATTTAATGTCCTCAGTCTCAGGGCCCTATCTGATGAAAGACAACAATCACACAGCACCGAGATAGGCGAGGACGCACATCAAATAGTTCCCTAGATAGTTCTGCATTGATTTGGTAGCATTTCTTTCGAGTTAAGTAGACAAATACTTCAAAATCTTGTACAGGAGAGGACACTCTAAGCTGCCTTGGCAGTGGTCTTTTGCAAGGTCATGTCTAACCTGTCTCATGGATAATCTGCCTTAGTGTGCTAGGAGCGTGGCAGACAGTGCTCCATAATATAATAGGGTACTGTATTCGAGAGGAGGTTTTTTCCTTAAGTGAAAGCAGCAGCCAACCTCCAGGATGTGGTGAAAGACCCATGACCCCACAATAAACTACCTTCAAGATAGAGAGGTTACAGCTATGTAGCCTTGGACAGGCAAGGGTTGTGTGAAAATACAATAATCTCTTATTAGCCAAATTAATATCCTGAAGAGTAAGGCGAGTAAATGATTTTCCACAGTGGAAGAATTCCCTAATCATCGCTTTAAGGACAGCTGATGACAAGAACCACCACTCTCAGTGGATTCCTATTGATTAAAAATTCCAACAAAACCATGAGGTGTAAGAAGGAAGCACTGAAAAGTTCTAGCATGTATAAAAAAACAGAGACATCCAGGAAAAGTTGGTGTGCTGCTGAATTCAGGGACAGCGAATTAACTAATGCTTTTAACAAGAGATGATGTTTAAAGAAAGAATGGATAAGATAGGACTATATGCATAAAGGGATAAAAGTAAAAGGGAAATTAAGAAACAATGATGATGGACCCAGTGACCTTTGCTGTTCCAGTAATTACAGTTATTATGTTCCTAAGTTATGCAATTCTCTCATGGTTGTGGCTTGTTTTCTATGAATAGGACCCTTCGTGTTAAAGTAAATCAGGACTCGTGCTATTTTTGTTTCTAAGCTAATAATTAAACAAACTAAAAAAACCTCCCAACATTCTACATTCAAATCCTTCCCGCATGCTCTAAATAATAGAATGATACAAGCTGCCAAAAATGGAGATATTCAGACATGAAGCTGCTACTCTGTGCAAAAATCTTCCCATTGTCTGTATATACTTCAGCAGGAGGGTAAGTGGTTCAGGCTGGGTATTCATTTAAGAACATAATGTTGCCAGTGCCAAGGTTTCAAAAATTAGTTAGACCTCAAAAAACCCACAGAACCGCACTAGATCCATTTAAAATATGACTTTTTTTTTTTTGGTTTTTTTTTAGAAGCATGCATTTTGGAGGTTTGGAGGTTGTTTTCCTTTTTAGATTTTTAACTGTTAGGATATACTTCTGTAAAATTTTCAGGTTTTTTGTATAAGGAAGGCCTGAATATCCATGCAACTGATCCCTCCTTTGTGATGGTGACATTTCTCCCCCCATTCTTAGGCCACTTGATACAAGGCGAGACTCCCCTCTCTGGGTCACACAGTACATTGGAAAAGTCAAATGCGGATTGTGAAAGGTAGTGCACCACAGTGTTAACACCCCCCCTTAAAGCTTCTGGCTCCTGCCTCCCCTACCCTCTGCAGACAATAACGACAATTACCTCCAGCAGTGGGCCAGAGCACTGAGGCACCCCTTCGGTGCACCTGGCTCCTAATCCCCTCTCCGCATCGTCTTGGATGATCAGTCAACTTTCATATGACCTGGTACACTTATACTTGGTTGTGACCCAAAGGGGGAATGCTAGAACGTCAAGATCCAGCAAGTCCTGGATGTGCACAGACCGAAACATTACATGACTTGAGCTAGGCCAAAGTGGCAAAATATTTGACAAAGGTCAATTATCTTGGACCCTATAAATACCGATCCAAAATGAGACCCTTTGAGTCCTTCTACATCGCAGTGGGCTGTATCCAGCATCTCCTCTGAGCTGGGATGCCTCTCAGGATCTTTTGCCGTTGAGGTCAACACAAGGCGAGAACCACCTCCTCGAGGCTCAACCACTGCCGGTTGAGTAATGCTGATGCTTTGTGAGTATTTACTCTTAACTCAAAGCGGGAAATTATGACTATAGGCCAGCCTCTTTCTCCCATCTACCTATTTAGGTGTTTTGCTTTGTGCATTTGAGAGTCAGCTCTAGATCCAAGTATTTCTGTTTGTCTGTATGTGTATGTGTATATTTATGCTTGTGTATGTACATACACATATTTTTAAGGTACCTTGTAGTAAGTTAGTGTGACTCATGTCATTCTCAAATCTGTAATCAAGTCGCTGTTTTACTTTGCTAAATCACTTGCTAGTTCTTAAACTGGCTAAAATCCAACCCTTTTAGTTTACCTTATACTAGCAATAAAATTTGAATTGTTGTCAAAACAAAACATGTAAAATATATTCATCTTCGATGTCCTTTCCCTTGCTCCTTTTTAGATGAGTTTCTTCTGGACAAAAGCCAGGATTCTGATACAAGCAAATTTCAGAAACTGAAGCTTAAGACTTCAGAATTTTAAAGACATTTAGGCACCTAAATAGGACACCAAAATTCTAGTGTATTTGCTGCCTCTTTGGGCACTTAGATACTTCTAAAAATCTGTCCCTGTTGCCTGTTTACTCCTACCAGGGATGCTACGGCTACAGTATAAAAGACAAGGAAGGGCACATAAGACCAAACAAAATAATTCCTGGCACAGAAGTGTGAACAGAACCAGGTGGTGTCTGTATTCAGCAGAAGGTGAAAATACTAGGACAGTAATCTGTTTTCTTCTTAATTCCAATCCAGTCAGCCATTGGAAGAAATCCTTTTAGAAAGCCCACTGTGAAGAGGCTTACAGCATGCTGTGGGGAAGGACCAAATCACCATGTAAAGATTCGGAAAGGCTGGAAGGGGCATCACTCAGACAGGAAGAAGAAATTCAGGAATTTCAGATGACAAGACAGATGGGTAGATGCCTCTCCTGCACAGCTTGCTGCCTTTCTCTGCCCCATACGGTAGAGAGCTGAAAACAATTTAGTACATGCATTTCACTCTCGAGTGGACCACTTATTATTCTTTCTTGACATTGGTTAATGCATCAAAATTAGGATCCTGGGATTATTTTAGATTACATAATATAAAACTAATTTTAAATAACAATAAAGTTAATTAGTGATTTTAAGGTAGTAATTAATCTGTATCGCAGTGGTGCCACTCCTGCTCTATTTCAGCCTTGAAGAAAGCTGCGGGTTTCCCATTGTGCCATTCCCACCTTGAACATATGGCAAGATGCCTGAGGCCAAGACTACTGGGAGCAGGAGTAACTGCCAAGCGAACACTTTGAACAGTTACAAAATCTGGGCTCTGCTGAGTCATGTCTAACACACAAACAACCTAGTTTTCTTACTAAAGAGTGTGTTTTTACTCTTATTATATATTCTTCCTGCTACATGAAATGGTTTTGATATCAACGGTGCAGAAGCTCTATTCATTTCAATGGGAATGCGTAAAAGATTGGAAATAATATGTAGAGCGATATCTGCTCAAACCACTGAGGGAAGATTATCCCATGAGATGAATCAGTAACTCCATTATGTTTTCAGGCCAAGTTCTTATTATACAATTTCCTCTTATAACTGATTCTCACTGAGTAGATCCAAAGGCTCTTCCTAAACACAACTAGCTGTATATTTATTTATACTAGTTATTTGCCAATGGAGGTCTTATTCCTACAGAAGCTCCCAGATCTGATCCCCTACCACTATCTTTCTCCCTTCCTATCAGCAAATACAGCACTTAGTAAAAGCACAGCAGATGATTTGTTTGTAGAATTCAGATTAGTTAAGGGAATTGACAGTCCGGAGAATTTCCATGTTGACAGAGCTTTATAGTTTCACATGAATGACAGGGACTGTGGAAGAGGGTCTGTGCGTTTAGGTGAGCTTAGAGGAGAGAGAAAATGGAACAAGCACTCTGTATCTTCTGTGCAGTTTAAACTTCCACGCAGTTTAAAAGCGCTTTGACTATTTCCAGATCCTGTACCACTCATACAGAGAACTCTTTTAGGCAGCAAATTTAAAATGCAAATAATATGCTGTATTACTATTATTACTATTACGCAAAATCCTACTGAAAGGCAGCAAACTTTCCATTAATTTCAATTACAGCTTTCCATTTACCAACCATTTTGCAAGTCAGTATGCCATGGTTGACTGCACAGAAAGAGTCTTGTACAGTCATAGAGGCTGGCAATTATATAATGTAACACATGAAACCAATTTCACCATACGCACAAGTGATAGAAAGATGCAAAGATAATCCATGAGGTAGTCCAAAGTATCAAAAAACGCAATTGTGAAAGCACATGCTCATCTTAAGTATCACAGCTGACTTTGCAAAGTTCTACAAGAAATGTTACTGGAATATTGGTATGTGTTCCAAACCCCAGAAAGGTACAAACTCACCTCAGCTGGCAGTCATCTGACGCAATGTAATTTTTTATTGCTTTGGTTTGAGTTTATCTAGAAGGCACAAAGCACTGTATTTCTGAGAATTCTGTTTTGAAATCAAGCAGTATATCAAAAAGGACTGGAGAACATTTAACATGTTTGGTAGAAGTTGAATGCAAATTGCATTGCAATGACAATCTGCATAGAAATTTCAAGCCAACGTGACATATACCAGGTATGACATTCTTCTACTTCCATTGTCACAAGAGATACCAGATAATATAGTGCTGTACTGACTAACTCCTTAGTACAGCAGCATTTACAATGGGTGGCACTGTAAAATAAAAAGGTTGTAAACTTTATACCATGGCATTTTCAAATTGACAGAAGTGATGATTTAAAAGAACTCCTACAAATATTACAGCTGCCCAAAGATGTTTCAGGCAGTGAAACATTAACATGGGGAGATCGTTTATCTGGATGAAGCTTGACATTAACATCCTTTGGCTGAAAAAATAAAAACTCTTGAGATGCTTTTCTGCAAAATGAGATCCAGATTTTCCAAACAAGGTTTTATCTAGACTTTCAAATAAACTAACCAGATACTAAGCACTCACTGAGGAAAATGTAGGCTGATAGCAAAACAAGACGCCTACCCCCAAAAGACCTTTTAGTCTGCATTAGAAAAACTTAGGAAACAAGTACAGAAGTAGAGATGGACTGACCTATATGAAAAAATATTTATACGGACATTGAAACCTTTCCTAGTATTGACTTTTTTCAACTCATATTGTTTCTCAGATTCAAACTGGATTCAGATGCAGGTTTTGATATGCGAGATGAACTGGATTGTGCAGCTGCTATATACTCTGGGATGAAGATTAGGCTCTTGATTTCTATTCCTCCATCAGCCACCAAAAAAAAAAAAAAAAAAAGGCAGAAAGGTTAGCAAAAACATATCATTTGTCATGAATGAGGTTTTTCCATAAGTTCTTATTTTAGCCAGATCTGACTGTGGTAAGAGCAGGAGAGATAGGAGAAAGGAAAGGCAATGGTTAAAATAGAAGTAGCAGTTCTGCCAAGAACAGCAAGTACACCCACATTTGGGAAAAGTAGGGTAATATTCTGATTATACCCATGTATTTTCCAACTGACCATTATATTAAGCCTGAGGGGGTTTAGCTCATGTGCACAGAACAGGTATCTCATTCCAAAACTCACAGGTTACAGGAAATGCCCATGACCCACGACTGCATGTCACAATACATTCTTCCCTATCTTTTCCTTGCTTCTGTAGGACACCTCTGGATTTCCTATCTAAGAAGCAGATAAAGAAAACAGCTAAAGTATATGACTTTAATAATATACTTTGCTGTTCTGTAAGAGTGTATTGGTAGTAGTAGGTGAACAGCTGGGAATGTTCAATTCCTGTGAATGTGGATTTCATCCAGATTTCAGAATTGTTTTCCAGAAGACGTCTTAGCACTCTGTACTGCTGTGTGAGAGACATTTCAAGATAGAGCAGAGGTTGGAGAAGATGCAGATGTACTGAAGGGGTTTAGAAGCAAAAAAAAGCAAAACATTACAATAACTGTAGCACAGTCGTTCCTGGGCAATGAACAAATAATTATAATGTCTTGGCAGCATCAGCAGATCAGCTCCTTTTCTCCCCCTAGAGCTGGAAGATGTTCGAGAAGGAGCAAATGTGTCAATTCCATTCTCTACACCAGAGCATCCTAATTGAAATTTGGAGATTTATTTTAGGAATGGGCATAGGAGAAAAGTACTTTAGGGAACTTCAATGCCTTTCTTTTGAGCATGGTGACCACATCACCATTCTTAATGATGAACATGTGGTCAAATCTGTTGCTTTGTTCTCTGGCCCCCATTGAAATAAACAACCTCCTTCCTGCTGTAAAGCTTGGATAGAGGCTAAACCTCTATCCAATATAGATAGAGCTGCTGAGCTGCACATAACTCCAAGACTGGTTCAGCCAAAACTCCAAAACCAGACCCAAAAATTCCAATCTCACAAGACTACATAAAGAGGCAGGAAATGATGTACATAAAAGTGTTGCTTGAAATGGCCAGTAATTTTAAAAGGAAAATGCTTGAAATACCAATGCAAGCATAATATACTCTAGGAAATCAGTGATGTAATTGATTTTTTTATTGCTATCTGATGATAATATTTATTTTCATCACTTACTACATTTATTATATAGGACTTCTATGAGAGTTAATATAATAGCTTGTTCAGCTATAGCAAGTGTTGGCAAAAGATTTATTTCAAAATACCTTGTACTATTTAAAGAATTTTAATAGTCCAGTGATTTCTGCAACGTGACCTGATTTGGCCATGCCGCTGAAACTCCTAAGAGAGAAGTATAACCACAGTTTGTTGTATATAGCATGGTGACAGCTAAATTTTAACCA
Source organism: Bucorvus abyssinicus (assembly GCA_009769605.1). Classification (NCBI taxonomy): domain Eukaryota; kingdom Metazoa; phylum Chordata; class Aves; order Bucerotiformes; family Bucorvidae; genus Bucorvus; species Bucorvus abyssinicus. Next base: position 7,388,781 of record CM020044.1, on the reverse strand, counting down.
CACCTTAGTTCTCGGTACTTTTAAATGAAGCTGGGCAGCCAACGGGATGTATATATTTATGCCCTTTGAAGACTAGCTGGTGTTGCTACCTTGAATGTCTTCTACTCAAAAAAGCAGCTTTTTCTGGGAGGAGATCAAAATGTTGCCATGCCATGATGAACAGTTGAAATGATGGCATTTTTCCCAGAAAGTGTGAATATTCAAGGATTTGTCCAACCAAAGGAAAAAGAAATTATTTCCAAAATCTTTGTGAAAACCTCAGTCTGATCAGAAATCTCAGAATTCTATTTTTCCTTGGTGAATGACACATTTTAAAATGAGAAGCAAAGATCTATTTGTCAAAATCTGAATGAGTGACTGCACTTAAAATGTTTAAAAAATGTGAAAATGTGGAGGCAATACAGCTAATGAACCATGCAAAAGCATTTGATGGATCTCGGTTACTTACTGCCATTTCTTTTGAAGAAAAAGAAAAAAGAGGTGTTGTCAGGATTCATATACTTGAATAATAGTGGTATTTGTATAGATTTCCCTTTGGATTTCTCAAGCTGTGTTTTATTTTTAAATCTAATTTTATAGAAAGATATTTTCATTATCAAATTTCTTGGGTTTATATCAAATTAGATACCATGGAGGAAGTCACTGAATGGACATTACTTCATATGACTAATGGGGCCAACTCATCCCATATGCTGTAGTATTATGCTCTCATAGTATCTTACGTGACTCGGATAATTACCTACAGAATTGTGAGTTAAGCATTAGAGCTTTTAAGAGGTTGTCTTAATTTTCTTTAAAATTAAATACTAGCAAAAGTACTGGATCAAAATGTTTCTGAATAAGAATAATGGGGCAAAATGAAGATGGTGCCCAAATAGGGTTAAAGCAATGGTATGCGAAAACAAGTAGGAGTGTTCCTTGACAACATCCCCTGCAGAAATGAAAAATGAATCCCAGCTTTATAAAATTATTTGATGCTACAGTTTGTGTATAACACTTGGGATAGGAACAGTACAGGAATGCTACAATGGACAAATGTTGCAGTTCAACAACTACACAGAACATTTTTGCTATTAGTTCTTTAGGATTTTTAACTGGAACAGAAGTGTTTTTGTTAAACTGCATCACGAATGAGAAGCAGTAAAGTGCCTGAAATGAAAGCACTCATTAAAACTTCATGGAAACATTGCAAAATACATAGCAAACAGCCATGGAAATGTAACAGCTGTAGTAAAACTGTGAAGTCCACTAAATGCAGGTCCTGAGGCTTGTGTTACTGGTTCACCCAAAAACTTTGAGTACAAGCATCACACATGAGGATACTACATGATATAATTGCCCTCTGAGTCTCTGAAGGTATTGCAATAGATTTACTGGACCAACACACACGTCACAGTTACACTTATTTAATTTCCCAAGTGAGCTCTAGCAGAGCATTCTTATTTGAATAACACTGACAACTTGGAGCTCTAAAAGCTTAAGCGTCATACAGTGATTTACCAGTGAAACTTAGTTATAAAGAGTGATTGGAATTTATAGTCAAAACCCACTGCACCCAGTTCTGATAGATCCTGAAGGTGCACTGCATTCTGCTTTGGCCTCAGACTTGGTAAAAAAAAGGCAGTGCGTGCATGGGCCTACTCTTATTCAAGTCACTATTTACAATTACAGAATAATTAAGGCTGGGATGACCTTCAGAGGTCCAACCCTGTGCTCAAAGCAGGGTGAACTTAAATCCCATTGCTCTGGACCTTATCCAGACAAATTCTGAGTTACCTCCAAGAATGGAAATTCCACAAATTGTCTGGGCATCTTATTACAGAGCATCCCTAATAGTGATTTTTTTTTTTTCCTAACCAGAATATCTCATGTTCCAGCTTGTGCTCATTACCTCTTGCTCTATCAATTTTCTCCCCTGAAGAGTCTCCCTCCACCTGCTCTCCACCCTCCATCAGGGAGGTGAAGACCTCCTCTTAGTCTTCTCATCATAAGGCTGAACAAACTGATCCCATCAGGCTGTCCTCACAGTACATGTGCTCTAGGCCCCTGACCATTTTGGTAGCCCTCCACTGAACTCACTCTGCTAAGTCAACAACTTTGTGTATTGGGGAGGCTCAGACTTGATACGGTAGCCCATCTATACTTTCCCAAATGTGACACAGAGAGGAATAACCATGGTTAAAACCTCTTTAAGTCACTACATCTGTCACAGATTTGCAGGGAAAGCTTTAGCAGTCAGGCCTATAGTGTCTACTGGACAAGCAAGTAGCTTTTGTCTTTTGTCAGAGAGCAACAGAATGAGGAGACTCCACAACAGAGAAAACTTCTGAAGCAGATTCCCTTACAGGAAAACTAGAAGGTCAGAGCTACAACTACTCCTCAGCTCTGACCCCAGAGGTGGAATTAATTTTCCTAAACATAGGCATGTTTTTTAATTTTAGACAACTTACAATGGCTGACACACTTTCCTGGGCCTGGCAGACAGACACAAGGCTTGCAAAACCTTTGCCTTTCTGGAGAGACAGCTGGAGGCAAGGCAGGAAACCCTCGATGTCAGAAATGGTGTCTACAATGGCTACCTGTGGTTACTGCAGCTCAGCTGTGGAGTCAGGGAGGCTGCACCGAGCCACCCACTGAGGACCACCCTGACTTCTACCGTGTTCAGCAACTACAGCTGCTGTGGGGCAGGTTTACCTTTGACACATTCGCAGTGCATGGACCTGGTGTTGAACATGGAGAGCATATTACAGTAACTCCAAGCACAGACACATGAGAAACCTGTCAGCTGTATAAATGGCATAAAAAGCACAAACTCACAATTTCCTGGTTACAGCAAACATCACAGCTACTCAGTCCTACGGAAGAGAGAAAAAGGAGGACAATGGCTCAGTCCTATTGTAGCTGTTAGTTTCTTTCCTCCTGCCCTGAAAGGGCTGCTGTAACAGGGAGACTGTCAGCTTGGGAATTCAGTTATCTCAGCTGACTCCACCACACCAAGCAAGGTCTGTGCAACTTGCACATTTGGCCATAGCCTCAGAATCACATCATGAAGATAGTAGCTCATAAGCACCTTTGACATTTGCCTTTCACAGTAATGTAAGTACTCTATTTGAGTTGCTATTTTTTATGCTGCTTTAAATGACATTAATATAAGCACTGTGCGCTAAATACATCTATTTACAAAGAGAATGATACTGCATTAAAATGAAGACTTCACAAGAGCTTACGGCAATCTTAAAATAGTTATTAATTCTAGATATTCTGTTTAACTTTTTCTTAATGCTCAGTTTAATAAACATCTGATGTCTCACAAACTACATATTTCTGAATAAAGCTCCACCTGTAAAAAAGCTGAGCAATGAGTATAAACTCATAGAATCATAGGAGTAGAGAATGGTTTGGGTTGGAAGGGGCCTTAAAGATCATCTATTTCCAACCCCCCTGCCATGGGCAGGGACACCTTCCACTAGACCAGGTTGCTCAAAGCCCTGTCCAACCTTGAACGCTTCCAGGGATGGGGCATTCACAGCTTCTCTGGGCACCCTGGTCCAGTGCCTCACCACCCTCACAGTGAAGAACTTCTTCCTAATATCTAATCTAAATCCATTCTCTTTCGGCTTGAAACTGTTACCCCTCGTCCTATCACTACACTCCCTGATGAAGAGTCCCTCCCCATCTTTCCTGTAGGCCCTCTTTAAGTACTGGAAGGCCACTATAAGATCTCCCTGGAGCCTTCTCTTCTCCAGGCTGAACAACCCCAACTCTCTCAGCCTGTCCTCATAGGGGAGGTGCTCCAGCCTCCTGATCATCTGGGTGGCCTCCTCTGGACCCACTTGAGCAGGTCCATGTCCTTCTTACACTGGGGGCCCCAGAGCAGAACACAGCACTGCAGGTGGGGTCTCACAAGAGCAGAGTAGAGAGAGGGGGACAACCACCTCCCTCGACCTGCTGGTCATGCTTCTTTTGATGCAGCCCAGGATGTGATTGGCTTTCTGGGCTGCAAGTGCACATTGCCAGGTCACATTGAGCTTCTTGTCAGCCAGCACCTGCAGGTCCTTCTCTGCAGGGCTGCTCTCAATCCATTCATTGCCCAGCCTGTGTTTGTGCTTGGGATTGCCCCAACCCAGGGGCAGGGTCTAGTACTTGGCCTTGTTGAACCTTGTGAGGTTTGTGTGGGCCCACCTCTTGAGCCTGTCAAGGTCCCTCTGGCTGGCATCCTGTCCCTCCAGCGTGCCGACTGCACCACACAGCTTGGTGTCTTTGGCAAGCTTGCTGAGGGTGCACTCAATCCCACTGCCCGTGTTGCCAACAAAGATGTTAAACAGTGCCCATCCCAATGCCGACCCCTGAGGAACACCACTTGTTACTGGTCTCCACTTGTACATCGAGCCTTTGACCACAATTCTGAGTGCAACCATCCATCCAATTCCTTATCCAACAAGTGGTCCATCCATCAGATCTATGTCTCTCCAATTTAGAGACAAACTCACAGACAAAAAAATAAAAAACCACCCTCTTTCCTCTGCCCCCAATCAAGTAGCTATATCTGAGCAACTACTCAATAATCTGAGAATGGAATAGAAAAGTCAAAGATGGTATACATAAATGAGAGAAGAAAACGCATATAACATACTCATCTGATTATCACATGAATAACATTTTCACCAGTTTACCTCAAGGGAAACATTTGCATTTTTAAAGTCCTAACCCTTTTGTACAATACCTACACAATTTTTCAGTAACATAAAAAATTAGTAATTTGTGAGCATTTTAATTTCACAGCTTTAGTGACATTGAAAAAGACTTTCAATCATCATAAGTCACTTCCTGAATGTATTTTAAAAACTAACAGAAATATGTATCACAATGCAGAAGACAGGAATGTCACTGTAACAACTTACCACAATTAATCATGCAGCCTATAATGGGTATTAAGTGACTATGGTGCCCTGTCATTCCTGGAGAGACACAGAAGTTAAATTCTAAAGCCACTGAATTCTAGATAGTTCTATGAAAATATTGGAAGTCTGGTAGACTTGATGTTTATTTCTTAATCCAGTGAGCATTCCTGCAGCAACAGTCCCGCACCAGTCAATTCCTCCATCCAGAAGGGATTAGTTAGAAAATAGTGATTCTCGGTAAACCAGAAACACTTGCTAAATGTTACTATTTGTTTAGGTGAAGCTGCAGACATTTTGGTTTTCCTGTTAGGATCATATTCAGCCTCAGCGTCTTTGTAAAACACAATATTCTTGAGGGCCATGAGACCTTTAAAAAAAAAGCAAGGATCAATGAAACTCCTGAGAGATTCATTCACTTCACTTATAAAGTTAATAGATTTATTAAAAACTCTTCCATCTGAACAGTTGTCTCTCTGAGGTTTCTAGTAATTACTGAGTCACATCATATCAGAGTTTACAAAATGCTTACGAAGGGATTTTAAAACTTCATTAAACTCCTGGTCCCACATTTGCCATATTACAGAAACGCTTAGGGACTGGCAGTCTCCAATAAAATAGTGAACTCTGAAACTGCAGCAAGTTACACTTGCTAAATTTCATCTGTTTTGTAACGTGCTGGAATACAACAATGAGAAAGCAGTTAGATAAATTGCATTTAACCTAATATGTGTGCAGTCCATTCTAATCCTTCAGGAACTCCAGCATGGTACACTGATAGAGCTGCTTTCCAGGACACATGGACATCAGTTGGAGAGATAAATTATTTTTTGAGCTCAAACTTGGATCTGGGACCCAGCTGCTATCAGAGCAGGAAAAAACAGGAGGCATTACTCCTGGGTTTTCTTCTTCCTGTCATCAAAACAATTCCTTCAACATACTTAAGTGGTGCATATAGAGAAGCACATGCATACAAAATGTGCAAATAATCCTTTCTCCCTCTCCCTGTCCATTACAGGGGAACTAATACCAGTAATAAACCCCGTATATCTTTGTCTACTCTATGTCTGCTGAACTACTAGGCAAGAATGCATTTTATTTTTAACTTTCCTACCAATTCCAATCTGAGATTCAGACAAGATACAGCCTTATGTTTGCAAATGAATAATGTGGAAAAGCTCAGCAGCAGAGTTAGCAACAAAATACGTGAGCTTTTCTATTCCTAGCCCAATGCCTTATTCCTAGTATTTCTCCTCTTTCCTCCACATAAATGGACACAGTCAACTTTTAGCTGTGAATGCGTTATGAACATCATCAAACAGACAGATTAGGCTGCTATTCTCTAAACAGATGCACTTACAACTCTACTGACCTTTGACATGGAAATTGATTTCACTAAGCCACCGCTTACTATGCTTCTTGTGCTTATCAACACAACATGGCTGCAATTTGCCTCCTAGAGTTTTGTCAGTAACTGCAGCAGTGTCAAGCTGCAGAGCTGTGGTCAGTGAGCTCAAGCCCATCCTCCCCTTGCTTTGTTACAGTAGCTGTAAATCTTGCTGTACAGAGCTTAAGGAAAAGCATTTTGTGAAACCTAAATAGTGGAAATTAGTCAAGCACGTCATGCTTCCCAAACAGCACAGTGACTATCCCAGCAGTCACGCTATAGGAAACACGAAGTGATTTCAGGCAAGAAAAGTGAAACAAGTATTTTGAAACATTGCTCAAACCACAGAAAGTTAGAATGACTGGTAGCAGTAGCTGCAATTGTTAAGAAAATGTATGCAGATTTTTTTCCCCCTGCTTAAAGAACCTTCCATTTTCTTAGCAAATGTAGAGTGGTTTTGGTCTTTTTTTTATAGTTACAATCATTATTCAGTCAAATACTTGCAAAAAGTGCAGTGAGGCAAAAGCAGAAGAGCAAATGTTAAATAAACTTGGTATGAGGCTGCTTGACCTCTCCTCCCTTACAGCTCTGTCTTTTTGCTTGATGCTATCCCAAACCTTTCTTATACCAACTCCTGTCTGCCAAGAATTTCCAGTGATCCCCTGGATATTCCCACTAACATTTGACAATATTGACCTCAAACTCAGACCCCTTTCCAGTGACTGTTCAGTTCCAGTTCAGCTGCCAACTTCGCTATTGCTGCCTTAAGCCTGTGCCACCATTTGTAACAGTAAAGAAATAAATGAACATGGGAAGGCACACTGCAACCTTAGGTATGCTAATACCATATGAGATCCATTGTTAGTTACATCTGTTTTACTTCTTCCTGTAGCGTTCCTCATTCTATTCTTTAAACATTACACAGAAAAATTAGATCTGCACAGTGAGCTTTGGGCTCTCAGCTTCCTGCACTCTTTTGTTCTCCAATTCATCCTGTCTCAGAGTTCTCTACCAGCAACCCGTCACCATAGAAACTGAGCACGTTTCAGTGATTACGCTTGGTGTATTATATAAAACTTCAGATATAGTAAGAAAGCTTTACGAAAGATTGGTAGGTGGGCCTCAAAGATGATCAGCATCTGAAAAGTCCATACTGCGGTAAGGCCAGTCCTCTGTGTACCATCTCCTCAGGTTTGTCAGCTACTGGAAATTACTCAAGCCTGGCTGGCACAATGACGTCAGATCTGCTTCAGTAGTTTAATCTGCTGGTCACTCAGAAGATTAAGATCAGAGACAAGAGAAGTGGCTAGGAGCCAGTAGCTGGATCAGAACATGAAGTGGGATGCATATGGAAAACTATCTTAAGAAGACATCAGGCCCATACCTGTTCTTGAAAAAACTGTATCATCAGCATGAAGAGAGCTTCACTTGTCAAAATGAGTAGTGCTATGACTGTCATCAGCATACTGACAATCCTAAAAAAACCCTGAAATCCTAAAAAGATATTTTCTTTGTTGGCACGGGGGAAAGCAGCCGCCCAAGCAGTATTGCCATTGTTACTGTTGTCATCATTGCTCTCAGCATGAAAAAGGATCTTAGCTGCTACAGCACTGTCTTCTCTTAGTTACCTTACCTTAGTCATCAGCAGCTCATTGCTAAGATGGAAGCCATTCAAAGGTCAGGCAGAATGTGCTGGTATTCAGACTTGTATCTACAGCCAAGAGGCAACAGTGTTTTATGGTGGTCTCCATGTTACAGCTTCAGTTTAGCAATATGTTCAGGCACACGCTTGACTAAGCAGATGACTAATACCACCAACTTCAGGCTCTTCAATATAAAAAAGCCACAAGAGACCCAGCTCTGATCCCCTTACCAACCTGCCAGAAGTATTTGCTTGCTGCGAATCGCAGTGTAACGATAAAACAAATTCTAAGGTGAATATTAATTGTGCAGTCAGGCCCCAGGTATGCAAAGAACTGCATGGATGGGCAATTATGTCTGCTCTCACAGGACCCTGATGCTGCGCATAGGTGCTGCATTTCTGCAACTTGCCCAAAGCTGTAGGAGTAACACAGCTGCTCATATATTTCAGCTTAACAAAACAGATAATCTCAAGACTATTATTAAAATAATTTGAAGTGGATGTAAAAGTGATCCTTAATTAATGGGAATGATTCAGTGTGTACTTTTGTGGAATACCAGTCTATACTTATTTTCGAACCATAAGAGGAAAAATGCTTAATTCATCTTGTATGGAATATATTACTTAGAACAATAGGAAGATGGAGACAGAAAAATATATTTAAATAGAAATGTATGTCAGTGTTTTCTGGTCAGGCACATGAAACTCCCCCAGTATGGCACAATAGCTGTATGAACACCAAGCTGATGTGCTCCAAATTTTTTATGGGAAGATGATTCCACATGGAACATTTTAACCTTTTCCGGAAATATTTTGTATTGCGCTAACAGCTTTGATATTTTTAAAATATCTTTTCTACATAAGCATTTTTCCTGAGGCCACTGTTGTGTGAGCCAAGAAAATAACCATTAAGTAAAACCAGAGGAAATAAAAAAAAATTTGAATTTTTTTGTCATCTACTAATTCCCAACAAGTTACACAGAAGTTCCATTTCACAGGAGATGGTACTTACGTACCGTCATTTATGGTACACATTTATGGTTCAGCATTTATGTAATTCCCTGGGCCAGCATCTGCCCCCATTTGAGTTCCCTCTTCTCTACTGTGTAAATGAGAGCAGTCCAGCTCTAGATGAATGAAAGTGGGAATATCATTCTAAGCATAGTATTGAAAAAGTTAAACAAAGGCGAAAAGAAAGTATTTTAGTGCAGAATCCCAGTTATACTAAGGTAAACAAATCCTGTTTGTGACCATTAAACATGCATATGGAATTTGATAGGTAATTAGTCACAGTATACATATGCTAACCATTTTACAAAATAAAGTATCTCGAGTAGCTACACATTTTGATCATTCATATTAGTGAAAAAAGTTAATGTTCTAAGCAGCTGATTTGAAATATCTGTCCCCAAGGAAGAAGGTACTTTAGGTATAGGTTGATAAATTAACCCACTACACAATAAACCAACAAGCCCTGTGTGCAAGATGCTGCTAAATCAGCATCCGACATACATTTTATTGTAGCATGAAGACTTTACAAGATTTAGGACAATGAATAATAATGGCCAGCACGTGCACTTAACACACTCGGCTCAACAGAATACACCATGATATTTACCATGGTAAATGCAGCACTGGGATGGCAAAGGCTAAGGATGTCTTTTCTGGTGGCTGTAGTAAAAAGGGCTGAAGAGGTCCCACAGAGATCCATGGGAGAGCCTTCCTATGGCTCGCTTGGGAGGGGAATTGAGCCTGAGCTCAGAATGAAGCAGCCTTTGCCGAGTTGTTCACGGAGGCAGCACAGGCTGGATTGGGAAAGGCAAGGCATGAGCAGCAGCAGGGGAATGGCACCCCTAGAGTGAAGGGGAAAGGACCACACTGACAAAAACAAGTGAGGACTCGGCTGTAGCTATTGCTTTCCCAGTTCCAGTGGGTGACACTCCTGGAGTGTTGGGCATAGTCCCAGTTATCACCTGTGCCTCTCCCAGCACTGGGAACAGGGGTTAGGATCAAGTCACAGCTAGCTGTGCGCACTGATCCTTTTGGTTGCTTTTCCAAATGAGAGGTGAGGCAATAGCTGGGGAACTCTGAATTCACCCTTCCTTCTTTCTGGAGATGGAGGAAGCAGAAGGTAGACTCTCTCCTCCTTTTTTCATTCTCCAGTTTGTGAGATGGGATGAGGGTAAGGCAGTTTCAACTTAAATTAGACCTTACATTGAAGCCCAATGCAATTGTCAGTGAACATGAAAATAAATTCCTTCTAACAGAGTAGAGTAGGCTTCAGATGCCAGTTTGAGTGCAACAAGCTCCCAAACCTGACTGCAGGAGTTTGCACCGCAGAAGTTACAGTGACATGGACTCCAGTCTGCCACAACAAACTACTGAAACCATTGAGGCAGACAAAACTCGTTTGTTTACAGATCGCAGATGTCTAGTGGATAGAAAAAACTAATCTTTTGATTTACACTGCAAGTTGGATATCATATATTTGATGTAAAAATTGAGGCAAAAATATTGGATGTTGTAGCTTCACCTTTCCAAGTACAACCAGCTATGAAATATTTTTTGGCAATTCAGTAAAGAATTCAGAACAACAGACGTGGAGGTTTACAGCAGATCTGTATCTCTTAGTGCTATTGCTATTGTTACCTTAAAAAAACTTCCCTAAAACTACCTGTTTCATCCTACTCACTGCCTAATAACCATTTCTTCCCCCTATTTTTTCCCTGTTTGCCCTTAGAAGTTCACTGTATTGGCAGTATCATTACAGGTAATCACCAGCTTCTGACCTCTGCCTTAAAGACAGAAGATCTCTTGCAGAGAAATTAATCAGCGTGAAGCAGGCATCAGAAACTATTTGGGTAATATGCAGAAGATGGACAGCTACCTTCAGCAGAGAGACTTTTGTATGTTACAAATGGGTGATTATAGGGCCAGAAAAAGGAGCAAGAGAAAGTAAAAAATTGAAACAGGATGAAGACCACAACATAGAGAGCCTCAATCTCTTTTTCTCAGTGTAAGGGAAGATGGTGTGTAAATCACTATGCAAGACTCAGGCAGAAAATGAGCCCCCTAACTTCTGAAAAAGAGAGAGGAATGAAAAGATGGAGTTGCAAGGCACGAAGACTGGGTGCTGGCAATGCAAATCACTTATGAATTAAAGGGAAGGCAGGGACAGATGACATGATAGTGAGGGGCTGTGACAGGCCACCCGACCAGGAAGACTGAGTGGATGGGACCCTCTGCAGACATATAGGAGCAGCCTTACATTCACAAGCCCTTCTCCTCATGTGGGACTTCAGCCATCTTGGTATCTGTTAGAGGGACAAGACAGCAGGGCATAAGCAATCCAGG